>JAHBMJ010005036.1:25000-74604 GCA_018398765.1 Chromera velia | reverse complement strand
AGAGAGAGAGAGAGAGAGAGAGAGAGAGAAGAAGAAACGTAGAAAAGAAGGAAGGAAGAAAAGAATGAAGGAAAAAAAGAAGGAAGCTAGGAATGGGATGAAGAAAGGATCTGTGCTTTTATGTTTTCCTTCCTTGCAGGCTGCGGGCTGCACAGATGAAGCGAACAAACTTGATGTCCGTCTGAAATCATTCGGGATCATGGCAAGGGGATTGCCTTTATGTTTGACTCACTCAAAACATGCCCTGGCACTTTTTTTTGCCGTGCCGGTGGATCGTCCTCCTTCCTTGGAGGCTCCAAAGGATCGCCTCAGACCACCGTTCTCAAAAGTTGAAAGTGGTCATGTCAGTGCGCTGCATACCAGTCTCTCACATTGCATCGTTTTGGGTTGTCTCGTTTCCTTCTAAATTCGTGTGCTTGGACAGTCTTTTGAAGAGATCTGAACGGAGAAATCAAAAAGGAACGAAAGAAAAAGAAAGTCTCCTGGACATATGTAGCCGCGTGATTGTCTGACTTTCCGCGTGATTGTTCGAGTTTTTCTGAATACCACATACAAAGGCTTTGCCATGATCTTCCTGGCCCTTCTCCTCTCCACCTGCGATTCTCATGCAGCAATGCAAGGTGGGTCAAGACACTGACTGTACACGATTCGACCTGTATGGGGATGAAATGGGCATATGTGCTTTGGCACCCTCGTCGTTCTTTCTGCCTCTTCTTTGCCTTCTGCCTGAAACTCTCGTCATCGCTCCCTCTCTCACTCTCTCTTCTTGCCTTCTTGCAGATTTTACTACCCCTCTTTCTGTATCTATCTGTCATCTATCGATCCATCAGTCCATCTGTCCATCCACACGTCTAACTTTCCCCCTCCTTTCATTGCAGCTAGATCTGCAAGACGAAAAAGATAAGGTTGAAATTTGCAAGGTCTGTCCTGGCAGGAACTGCGTGTGCACATTATTTCCTGCAGGCGTTCTCTTCGGAGGCGTTTACGCGATGAATCAAATGAATGGTTTCTTTTCGGCTTCCCACATTTTCCTGAAGGGACATCCGCTGTACAAAGAGCTGTGCACCTGAACCATGCAGGTTCAATCCGATTTAATTCAAGCTTTCGATGTTTTGCCACACTCTTGCAAAGGCAGAAATGAACACAGAGCAAAAGACAACTTTGTGCCAAATCAGGAGTTACTGTCCTCTTCCGATCTCTGCATGAATGGCCGGCCTTGCAGGAGGACCCCGCGAACCAACGGAGGCCAGCGCCTTCCTCAGCTCCCCAAAACTGTCCTTCCTGCCCAACATGTGCGGAGGTTGGTCCGTGTTTCGCAGCACTTCGATCGATTGCAATCTCCAATGCATGCACCATGCCATTCGGTTTTCGACGTATGTTGGGTGTTCTCCTCCAACTTCAGTGATGTCAGCCCGCTCACTCCTTCTTCCTAATGCAGGTGCGCCTCCGACCCACATCAAAAAGCCTCATCCAGCGACGTGCATGAGTTTCCTTCCTGACTCATCCAATGCATGCCTTGCCTCTCCTCCCTTTGTGCACAATTGTGCTTTCTCCCCTTGCGTACCTTGTCTCCCTTTCTTTCCCTCAATCTCTCCTCGATCGATCGATCAATGCCTGTCTGTGCAGGACAAGGTCGAGGCCGACGTGTTCCACCCCGACTTTCCGAGTGACAGCAACAAGAGACTCGCCAGAGAGGGGGAGACGTGGAAGGTCAGTCATCAGAGACGCACAGAGACAGACACAGACACGCTCGATCGAGTTGCATGGGAGAGGAGAACACGGATCGACATATGAATGCCCGCAAGAACACTGACTGATTGATTCTTTGCCTGACCAACGGACTGGCTGGCTGACTATCTGACAAGACGAAGAAATGACTGACACCAAGAATGACCGACTGACGGAGAGACAGACAGTCAAGACAGACTGATAGACAGAGACTGACTTCCTGGAGGAAGGACGGACAGATTTACGGACTGAGAGACTGACAGATTGACAGACTGACTGACAGACGTAGGAAGACTCATTAACTGCATAAGTGACCGACTGACTGCCCGCTTTCCTGCTGGCAGACTCGCTGAGGGACTGACTAATTTCTTCAATGACTATTTGGCCGACAGGCAGACGTACAGACAAGCCGAAAAACGACAGCAAAAACCTCCGTCGCTTTGTCCCCTGTCTGATCTCTGCGTATCCACAATTGAGTCTGCTCAAGAGCCCGTTATGTTTTTCTTTCGGCCTGCCTCTCTGCCTGTTTGTCTGCATGTGCAGGAACCCTTCAACCGAGTGAAGGTGAGCTCTTGACTGCGGCTTCCGGGTCTCTGCAGAGAGTCGGGGGGGGGCGGGACGAATGGACGAATGGTAGACAGATAAAGTCACTGGCAAAGGAAAATGAAGGATTGTTTATGCAGAACGCTTGATGTTGGCAAGGCCTCGTCTTGTCATCCCTAGCTGCCTTTTTTTCCCCGGACTCTTTGCCGAATATTGATATGCTTATGTTATGTATGAAGGCATCCATGCATGCATGCAGGACGAGCTTGGGTCTGTCAAACCAGTCAGCCAGGCCTTGCACCATCAGCCCCTCTGATCGCTCCCAGTCCACCTGACTCTGCCCACAATTTCAGGACGCTGTGCTCCAAAACAAAACAATGACGTGCGTGCCTGGATTGAGTCTGTCCCCGCGTCCCTTGATTTCTTGCTTCACTTCTTCATTCCTTACTTCCTTCACTCCTTTCCCACTTACTTCCCTGTTGTTTGCCGGTTAGGAAGTGGGGTGATGTTCTAGTCCACTCTGAGCTTTTGTAACACTGCGTTTATGTGTCCGTCTCAGCATTCATGCACAGCTTTACGTGCATGCAGTGGTAATACTACCCTCAAGAATGCAACTTTTGTTCCGTTTCTCGCCTTGAGTTGTGCTTTGGTTTCTCTTAATGCGTCTCAGACAGGCTTTTGTTCTGTCTGGCTGGCTGGATGAAATTTCACATGAAGGGAGGGTGGAAACACGATTGTATCCGGGTGCAAATGATCTCTTTTCACTGAGTCATTCGTTTTTCTTTTGAATTAAACTAGAGTCAATTTGCCCTTCCTTCCCTTCTCCTGCAATTTGATGAATGCAGCAGCCCGCCTGTGAGGTAGGCCAGCCATCATCGCGATGCCCTATCGGATAATGTGTTTTGAAAACCACTGCAGGAGCGTGCAGTGCAGCTCCTATACTCTCTTCTGCCTGCCCGAGAAGAGACAAAATTGCAAGACGCGAGTCTTGAATCCGGCATGTGGTTTTTCCCTTGGAGTATCGTGTGATGTCAAGAGACTCTGCATTGTTTTGACTGATAGAATTGCAAGAAGCGCCTCCAATTCAGTCTGCATGCGCTTCCACTGTCGTTGTTAAGTGTGCGTAATCGAAGGTGTGTGGCGATGTTCTTGATCACTGCATGAATCACTTCATGCCAGCTAAGGAGACCACTTTGAGACATCTCAATTGAACAAGGACTCACCCGACAAAGCAGCGCAGCCAAGGATGAATGCGTCTCTCACCTTCAATGTTTCTGCAAGGCAGCGTCTTCCACGAGCTTTCTCCCTTGGTGCACAATTGTGCTTTCTCCTCTTGCGTACCTTGTCTCCCTTTCTTTCCCTCAATCTCTCCTCGATCGATCGATCAATGCCTGTCTGTGCAGGACAAGGTCGAGGCCGACGTGTTCCACCCCGACTTTCCGAGTGACAGCAACAAGAGACTCGCCAGAGAGGGGGAGACGTGGAAGGTCAGTCATCAGAGACGCACAGAGACAGACACAGACACGCTCGATCGAGTTGCATGGGAGAGGAGAACACGGATCGACATATGAATGCCCGCAAGAACACTGACTGATTGATTCTTTGCCTGACCAACGGACTGGCTGGCTGACTATCTGACAAGACGAAGAAATGACTGACACCAAGAATGACCGACCGACGGAGAGACAGACAGTCAAGACAGACTGATAGAGTTGGGAGAGGAGGACAAGAACACGGATCGACACATGATCGACAGGTAGACTAAGTGCGAAGAAAAGAACGGACTGGCTGCCTCACTTGGTGATTGACCGACTGCCTGACTGGCTTGCTGGATGGCTGGCAAACTAACACAGAGACAGACAGACCGAGAGAGACGGAGACAGACAGATAGACAGACAGACAGACAGACAAACACACAGATGGAGAGACTGACTGATAGACTGACAAAGAGGAAGTGAGGAAGTCAGAGATAGACAGAGGCAGTGGAAAAGACTAACAGGCAATCTGATAGACTGGCAGACTTGCCGACAGACTGATTGACCAACACACAGAGAGGCAGACTTACCGATCGACAGACTGATTGACCAACAGACAGGCAGGCAGACAGGCAAACAGATCGACACCTGACCCACCCCTTCTTCCATTGTTGGCCTCTGCGTATCCACACACGTATTTTGAAAATTTTGGAAGGTCGCGCTTTCATTTTGTGGCCCACACTTCTTCCTGCCTTTCCATCTGTGCAGGAAGCATTCAAGAGGTTGAAGGTGAGTCACTCTCGCACACACACACACACACACACACACACACACACACACAGGGGGGAGGGGGGACGGGAAGGGAGAGGGAAGGAGAGAGGGTGGCATGATTCATTCAATGCCGGCCCATTCTGCATTTTGTTTTTTCATCTCTCCAACGGTCACAAAGGAAACAATGACAGTGTTGGAGGAAAGCGGCGCATCCCAACAGACGCTGCTGCTTCTTCAGCCTCTTTCACACCTCAAAGAACACGCAATCCCCCTCTTAGCCGAACAGCATTGACTCCGCAGGAGTATTCCCTGACGCCCTCTCTGCCATTTGGGGGGGGGCATGCAGGGGGGGAGGAGTTGTTTCACCCAAAGTGAAAGAAACAAATCTGCCCCGGCCGGCCTCTCTCTCCCATGCAGCCAGCCTCTCCCAACGGGTCCCTCCCCAGCGAGTGTGTGGATGTCCGTCTGCGTATCTCTCTGCCCTTCTCCCTGTCCGCCACCCTATGTGTGGATGTATTGGCTTTGCCATCTTAACGAGGAAGAGTGTTGCGAGTGTATTGAGTGCTTCGAATGAGGCCTGTTGCATGCTGGATCGCGATCCTGGTGTTTTCTTCATACAATCAATCACTGCAGGTTCAGTTCGACGCAGTTGCTTCGGTAAGTCGATCAGCATGCGCTGCCCAGTTCATCAGTTTGTTCGTCGACCCCTTCGCTCTCATGTGGCAGCAGCCAGGCAACCTTTCCTTCCTTTTGTTGTGCCTCATGCCAGGCGCCCCCTTCTTTCTGCTGAATCCTCTTGTCCCCTTTGGAAGACAATGCACAGATGCATGGAATCGATTGATGACTTTTCTCCCTTCATTATCGACGCCAAGGAGTTTCAAGTTTGCATTCGAGCATCACAGTGCATATTGAAAGCTAAGTTGACAAAGCGATTGATTTTGTGGGCAGGCAGATGCATGAACTTTCTTCGAGGCATTTCACGACCGACTCGACTCGACCTGACTGAGGTTCTTCCACTCCCTTCCTTGCTTCCCCCGGCTGTAGCTGAAGCTCGCCTCAGCTCCGACAGACAGACTGAACAGAGACCAAAGTTCTTTCTCTGTGTAGATACAACAGCACTCATTTTGAAAAATGTGCAAATGCATGGCGTCGCTTCTTCCCCCCTCCTTCTCGTGAATGTCGCGTCTCTCTGCATGCAGGAGCCCCCTTCGTCCCCATGCGATGTCAGTCGGTGTGGTCTTTATGGTGTGATTGTTCGTTTGCCCTCTTTCGGCGCGTCGCTCATCTACTTCTGGCTTTCTAGCTCGGTGTCTAATTCACTCATGCAGAACTCGTCAGGGTCTCTCAGTGACTGCTGTATACAACACCATTCCGTGAGCATGAGGCGAGTGTAGATGGGTGCATAACAATTCGCTTTATCCTTGCAAGAGAGAGCAGATGCGGCTCAACTTGTTCGTTCATTTCGATTCATTCATGTTAGTCCTCTCCTCTCCTCGAACAACATCAACAACAACAACAACAACAACAACAAACTGCATGCTTGATTCCTTGCAGGACAAGGTGGAAACGGACTTCGTTGACCCTCGTGACGGTACCACGAAACTCGCAACGCAGGGGGAGCCCTTGAAGGTGAGCGCTCGAGGAAGGCTGCCTGCAGATCTGCCTGAAGGGCTTCTTTTCTCTCTTCCTTCCGGCAATGCAGACTGTGTAGCGCCAATGGGGATTTCGAATCGGATGCGGCGTGCTGATCAAAGAGAATGCATGCAGGTGGCTGGAATAAATACCACAGCGATTGCATGACGGATTGGTCTCGAGAGGGATTAGGCCAGCGGTGCGTGTGTTTTCCCCCTTCTTTCTTTGACTCTCACCCAAAAAAGAAATATGAGGTGTGTTCTGATGGTCCTGCTCAAAGATATACGTCGCCTTTACGTAAAGAAGAGGAACAAAGACAGAGAATGTGAATCTGAGGATTGGCTTACGCGATAAGCGAGAAGAGGAGACAAAAAACGACCTCGATTCCCGCCTCTGCTTTTCTCCTTGACGATCGTGGCACTTGCAGGACGCATTCAACGCTCCGAAGGTAAGTCCGGTTGGTCGGGGGGTGGGTGTCCAAGTAGACACCATCCATTCAACCCCGGCCCATTCTGTCTGTCTGGGGTCGTCCGCGGGTAGGCCGGGCAGGGAGGGAGGGAGGGAGGGTCTCGATGAATTAAAAGCATGCAGACGAAAGAACTTCCAAGTTCAACGGCGTGAGTGAAAGTCCGTCTGCATAGTGTTGGGGGGTTTTGCTTTTGTGCGTCAATTTGTACCTGACAGATGTACTCGAAGGAACCCTCTCCGTTCCGGTCAGATCGAGGGCCATTGTCCTCACGCATGCACCCCCTTTTCTCTGCATTTGGAATGCTGTCTGCACCTGAGAATTTAAATTTTGCCTGCCCGCTCTCTGTGCGCATGCAGGCCACATATCAAGAGGAAGTTGAGGTCAGTATTCGCACTGCAGAAATTACAAATGCACAATATTCAGCTACCATATCGTCAATATTCAGCTACCATACCAAATTACAAATGCACAATGATATCGTCAATATTCACACCTTCATTCAGCTACCATAGTCAAAAATACACCAGCTACCCATGCAAGTGGTGCTGCATGGAATAACAAAAATGGAGAGACTTTCTTTTACTCATGCAAAAGAGAGAATAAGAAAGGATGCTGGCTCACAGATCGCGCAACACGTCACTCTCCTTGCAGAAGGCGCACGCAAAACTTTGTTTAGCAGTGTCTTTCTTCACTCGTCAGAACGCGCACGATCCTTCAAAGTTGCTGAACAACTGAAGAACGTCAATATCGATGGAGAAAATTGCTCTCTGAATGCCGTGCCGGTCGCTTCCTCCATCAGTATCGTCATGTGAATGATCAAACAGCACCCGTTCTCTTTTGCGTGCCTTCAGCTGTCCTGCCCTTTGGTCCATTGACCAGCTGAGCTGAGCAACGCTGAAAGCATCGATGATGATATGTGCCAAAAAAAGCAGAGTTGATTTGAATTTGTCTGCTGCAGAAATGCAAGGTGGCCGAAGACTTCGTAGACCCCCGCGACGGCACAACAAAGCTCGCCACACAGGGTCAACATCTACAGGTGTGTGGATGGATGCATGGCCGAGTGGATTTGTGTATGTCTGGGTGGGTAGCTGTGTCTGCTTTGTGCATGTGCAAATTACGTGCGTTACATGAGCAGTGTGCAAGAAGGTTAGTACGTGGAGGTGGTTCAGTGCAGAGCGAAAGAAAAGGAGGGCACGGCAGTAACTCCGCTGGCACATCTGAAAATAAAATGAAGGACGGACGTCGTCTACATCTCTCGATCCGACCACGGTGTGTGTGGTCCACCGGATTTCATGCGCGCCAGCAGGACGCCTTGAATGCCCTTGAGGCTCTGAGTTGAACGTCCTTCCTGCAAATACTGTTTGACCGTCTACTCAGATTCTGCAGTACGTAGTCTGTCTGCACTTGAAGTATATGAACCGGCTCTTTGTCTGCGTTTCTCCCTCTGTGCTTGTCTGTTTACGTGCCTATTTATTCTTTTGTCTGTCTATCGGCATGTCTGTCTGCATGTCTATCTTCCTGCCTATTTGTGTGTGCGTGTGTGTGTGCGTGTGCGTGCGTGTGCGTGCGTGTGCGTGCGTGTGCGTGCGTGCATGTGTTTGCGTTTGTTTGTGTGTGTGTGTGTGTGTGTGTGTGTGTGTGTGCGTCCGTGCGTGTGTTTGCGTTTGTTTGCGTTTGTTTGTGTGTGTGTGTGTGTGTGTGTGTGTGTGTGTGTCTACTGTCTGCCTTTCTGCCTGTCTGCCTGTCAGCCTCTGTGTCTGTCTGTCTGTCTGCCTGCCTGTTTGCCTGTCTGTAGTCGACTCTCTGCATATCTTTTTGATTGTCTGGCCGTCTGTCCGTCCATCCGCCTGTGTGTCTGTCTGTCTGTCTGCATGGAGGTCTGTGTGTCGGTCTCTGTCCATGTCTGTTGGTTATTATGTCTATTTGTCCTTTTGCCAGCATGTCTCTTTGCCTGTCTCTCTTGTCTGCCTGCCTACCTTAAAGTCTCTCTCTGTGTGTCGGTCTGTTTGTAAGTGAGTCGATGCATCGGAGGAAACATAGGCACAAAGAACAGAAAACACATGCTGTTTCTCATTCTGTCTGACTCTCTGCCTGTGTGTTTGAGGACGTTTCCTAAACTTTAGAGCTCCGCGTCCTCTTTTTCTGTACCTTTCTGCAGGAGGCCTACGATAGACTGAAGGTGGGCGGAATGAGACCACACGGTATAACCCGAAATTCGTGCATTCGCGTGTTTCAGTTCCTTGGGACAGAACGACACACACACACAAAGAGAGAGGGGGGGGGGAAGAGAGAGAAAGAGCAAGAGAGAGAAGGAAAGACAGGCAGATAAACAGACAGATAGACAGATTGACAGGTCCAACTGTAAAGAAACTGTTTTCATTGTTGCCTGGTGGTGTGTTTGTCCATCTGATGTGCTCCCTGTATTTTCGTCTGTCATCTGTCTGGTACCTTTCCGTTTTTGCAGACCGAGTTGCAGAACTGTGGGCAAAACACTGCATCGGTGAGTCACTTTCGCAGGTAGAATCAGGCAGAAAAAATGAGGCAAAAAGATGAAGGCAGAAAGGATGAAGCAGAAAGGGTCATGCAGAATTGCTCCATTTCCAGAAAGTGGTGCCACAACGTGCACTCGTGTTACCACCATTGTTGTGTTAATTTGTTTTGGGCGACATTTTATTTACGTCATTCCTGTGCGTGCTCTGCTCATCCTCTCCGTGTCAAACGTATGCAGCACCAGTCGGAAGAGGGGGTGAGTCAGTCAGTCAGTGATGGATTCACATTGCGGCAGTCGCAAAATGCGTCCCACCTCAGTCGCGTATTTACACAGCGGGAGTCACAAGTGGGCCGTCGGTCGCCCAGTCCTGGGGGGTCCCCAGGGAGGTCTCTGCACGGGGATTGGGTTCAGACACCTTACAATGCAGCGATGTGTGTGAGTGCTCTCACCGACACCACACGCGTTTTTCTTCAAGAGGCTTTGACATGTTTTCGTCTTGTCGCACTGTCAATTGCATATCGGTGGTGTCTGTCTGTCTGTCTCTTTTTCTTTCTATAAAATGTACGTGGCTACCGGTATGACACTCCACGTTTGTGTCGCGATGCCTAGCTGTCTTTCTCTCCCCTCCCCTCCCTCTCCCCCCCTCTCCGCCACCCTCCCTCTGTCCCTGCATACATGGCAATTAAGAGTTGCGTGTCTGTCTATCTATTTTTATTTGTCTCTGCGTGTTCCCTTTCCATCTCCTTTCTCGCCTGCCCCCCCCTCTCTCTCTCTTCGCATTCACGTTCGTGTTCACATCCACGCCTTTTCTTCGTGGATTCGTATTTTGTCTCGTCGCCGCATCCCACCATGCGATGTCTGTCTGTCCGTCTGTCTGCCTGGCGTTTCCTGCATGAGCATCTGCTCCCTTCACTTGAGGCATTTTGATACGATGCAACCTGTTTGCAGTATATGATCCCAAGGAGAATGCAAAAGGTGAGGGATGAGAAGGCGGAGAGGTCCAGTGCAGCTGGAGAGGACCTCTCCGTTTTGAATGGTCTCTTGTCTGGACAAATCATGTGCTTCTCCGCAAGAACTTTGAATCAAGCCTCGTGTCGACATGTGTGCGATGTATATTGGACGGCGTGTTTGCATTCATGGGGTTCCGCTTCGAACTTTGTGACTCACTCTGGTCGGAATCGCGCAGCAATTTTCAATCTGTAAATAATTCCCTTTAACGAAAAGCATCTGTCACATTGGTTGAAAATGAATATTGGTGTTTGTCAATTTGTGTTTGTGACTTGCTTTCTCAAAGCTCTCACCGTTGACATTGCATGACCCAATCGATTTGGTTTTTTACTTTGTTGAGGGGAAATGCGTGCAGCTTCTCTATTGCGGTATCAGGTACTGGGGGTACACAACAAAAAGCAAAGGGTCTCTCGTGAATAGGGCTCTGAACAAAGGAACCCCCCTGAATTTTCACATCCCAGAAGTGAGGGGGAATGTCGAGTGGACAACCGCCAACGCGAGAGCTAACGACGAGTGGCCGAAATATGCAGCCATGCTGATGGCACTAGAGAAGTCAGCTAGTCAATCAGGCACTGCAATCAATCAGAATTCTTTCCTCTCTTCTCTATTTCCCCCTCACCTTTAATCCCTCGATCCCCAAGATTTTTCCTGTTATGCGTTTCTCCCTCCGTTCCTTCCTCCCCCTTTCTTCCCGTCCGTCCTTCCTTCCTTCCTTCCTTCCTTCCTTCCTCCCTTCCTTCATTCATTCATTCATTCTTCTTTCTTTCTTTCTTTCTTTCTTTCTTTCCTTCCTCCCTCCCTCCCTCCCTCCCTCCCTCCCTCCCTCCCCTCTCTCCCTCTCTCCCTCTCTCCCCCTCTCCCTCTCTCCCTCTCTCCCTCTCTCCTTCCGTCTCTCTGTCACTCCTTCCCTTCCCTTCCTTTTCTTCCTTCCTTCCATGCATTCTTTCTTCCTTCCATTTCTTCCTCTCTTCTGGACTATTTAATCCAAGTGGAGTCTGCGGTTTGTTTTGTCCAGTCGAAGTCCGCTAGTGCTCCAAAATTAATTCGCACAGCATGGATGTGTCACAGAATATGCATGTACAGCATGTCGACAATCAGCAAAGTCTTAGCCGTGCTGTTTTTCTGCGCCGTTTCGTGCCTCTCTTTTGATCGTGCATCGTTCAGGATCGCCTTCGACACGGAAAAGCAGGATGAGGTGGACGGCTGGTGTGCGAATGAGAACACCTTTCAGACAGGGGGGGCAAAGGGATGGACCCACTCCATCAGTAAAGCAGAGTATGTCATCCACCAGCTCTATGCGCAACCTCAAGAGGAATTCTGGGACAATCAGACGGCAAAGGACAAACTGGATGAGTACTTCAAAAAATTTATGAAGGGGGACGGCCGTCGTACGCAAGCAGACGTCACCAACGACGCACAGGAAAACCCGATGTGCAGAGCGTACGCAACTGCAGCTGCCTGGGGTCTTGAGAAGACCAAATGTCCGTCAAGAAAAAAAACTGCTGCCGACACGTTGCAGCTACACTCAACAGGCGGTGCATGGAAGTCGAACTTTGAAATTGTGGCAGGTTGGTCAAAAGGAAAACCAAAAAGAGGCAGCTGAGCCAAGAGCTCAGCACATTTGCTGGTCAATGAAGGGCATTAGATCGCTAATGACTGAAGTCATAACCACAAGCTACATCGTTTTTTTAAAAATAAAAATTGTTTGTCGGCCTGGTTGTACGCCCGCCGCAGCAGTGGCGCATACGATTCAAGATTAGAGCTCAGGTTGATGGCTCTTGTTGCAATTTGGCTGCTTAGACGCAACACAAGGTCATAACCTAAACGGTTGAAACTGAACTCATGCCTACTGGCGCTACCTATTGGTAATAAGTTCAAATGAATTCAGACATGAATTGAAAAAGTGAAAAAGACTGAAGTTTTGGAGTCGTTCCACCTCCGACGTATGTTTTTAAAACTACATTTTATCAAAACACTTTTCAATCATGTTGACACTTGGTGTAGCGTCAATAGGTTTTCATTAATTTGTGTTATAACACTTCATATAGACATGAGTTTCACTTTGTCAACTTTTGCTAAATTTTGGAGCTACTAGTAGTAAAGATCTATTAGAGAAAGTTATCTAAAAAGTTACGTATATGACTATGACTATGACGCGCCATCGTCATCCATATCCAGAGCTAGCTGGATACTTCTAACGTGAGGCAGGGAAAAGTTGTTATTTTTCAGGTTTGTGGTATTATGACGTTTACTATATATATTTAATTGCAGAAAACTATCAGTATATAAAACTGTATTTTTGTGCATAGAATATTAACACTTTGAAACTGCGAAACTCTCTCTCTCTCTCTCTCTCTCTAGCTCTCTCTCTCTCTCTCTCTCTCTCTCTCTCTGTGTGTGTGTGTGTGTGTATCTGTGTCTCTGCATGTCTGTACGTCTGTGTGTTAAACTGTGTTTGTCTATGAGTGTCTGTCTGTCTGTCTGTCTGTCTGTCTCTCTCTCTCTCTCTCTCTCTCTCTCTCTCTCCTCTCTCTCTGTGTGTGTGTGTGTGTGTGTGTGTGTGTCGTGGGATTGAAAAACGGTTTTCCTCTTCCATCGTTTGATTCTGTCGGTGGTCTGCTGTAAGATGTTTTTTAAACATTTTGTTGTAGGTTACAAAATACGAACGGTCAATTGATACCCATGCTACTTCCTACAATTCAATGTGTCGCTATCGTGATTTGAAAATTAAGTGTTCCAATTCCTTGATGTTACTCATCTATTCTTCGGCTTCCTTGGGCTTTTTGGATTCCCAAATAGGCTCTTCCAGGAGGGCCACCATCTCTGCATATTTGTTTGACCTGCATGCATATTTATACGCACTCATGTACTCATACACACAGACACACGGGGAGCAAGTGCGCGTTTTAAGATTTCTTTTCGTTTTCTTTTTTTCCCAGTGAGAGAAGTCCGAGGGAAAAAAAACGATCATTTTGTTGGGGGCAATGGAGCAAGCAGGCGGGGGAAACATCTGAATGCAGAGTCTTTTGAATAAAAACAGAAGAAAGACAATGTATGAAAGAGACACCCTCCGGCCGGATGCGTGCAAGCGTTGCGCTAGCTCCACTGTGTGGTATCATAATCCAGCAGCCTGCCTTTCTTGGCTAACGTTTCTCTACCGGCAGGTGCACTCAGGGCATGCACGTACGCACGCACACATGCAAACACAGACACTAGAGGAAAATAATGGGAGAAGAAAAACTGCATTGACGGACCTCGCAATACTCACAGGAGTTCGCATTTGCTGCGGACAAGAGGGCAGAAGGCAGGAGTGGCATTTGGAAAAGCGTCGAGAATACTGTCTCTGTTTATCTGTGCCTCTCAGAAAGGGGAGACAAGGGGGGGAAAGGATCGTCTCTGATCTGAGCAGATGCAGATGAATGGTGGTGATCATGGTCTCTGATCTGAGCAAAAGCACATTTGTGCTTTTCTGACAATAGCACGTGCCAGGGTCCCCTCTCGCCCACTGGTCCGTAAGAAAACGTCAGACGAAGTTCAACACAGCAGTGAGTGAGTGCGCGGACCAGTGGAGAGAGAAATGGATGGTTCTTTGAATGAGTGCATGCATAGATGAACGCACGAGTCCTCCTGACTTGGTCTCTGGCCCAGTGGTCTGCCCCGAAACGCTTCAGCAGGAGGGCCATCTGGATGTCGTTGTAGGAGGCTGCAATGTGCAGTGCTGTGGTTCGAGAGGCCGAGAGGGGGACTGAAGGGGGAGTCCCTGAGTTCAACAAGACCCTGCATACACGGTCAAGAAGCAGGGGCAGACGAGAGGTGAAATCAGTGCGTGTCCCAGTCTGCGTCTGCATTCACCTCAGACTGCACGGAGTTGACCTGCTCCGCTGAAGCATTCGCAGCCGTCAAGCAGCTTTTGTTGCCGTGTATGTATGATCATGAGGCTGTGTGAGTCCTGGGATCAGTAGAGCACGTACAGTATCCGCTGACCTCATGGAGTCTGCGTCCCGGCGACATGCTGCCTCTCTGAACAGTTGAATAGGGAGCTCCGCTGCGTCATCGTACACGTTCAGGGGGAGCCAGCAGCGGTTTTCGGACTCTCCCTCCATACTTGCGAGCGATGCAGCAGGGTCCAGTAGAAGTGACTGGCGTTACGAAGTGGATATACAGTTGGCTGCAGCACTGCTGTTCTTTCTTTTTTTGCGTGCAACCGATGGAGAGAATGGATGACCTCGTGTCGCTTGATCGAAAGAATGACTGTCAGGGATCGATTTGTGGACGTTTGTCAATCATCCTTGCAGACTCAAGTATACAGAAAATCCACATGTACTTTGCCATACCCGGCGACCAGTGTAGTTGGAAGAGCTTGAGGAGACACACTTGCGTGTCCAAGAGTCTCTTGAATTAAGTCCGAAGAAGAAAGGTCAGGCAAAAACTTTGGGCTTATTTCGTACACGAACACATGCATGCATGCATGTTGGCGCAAAAAAATCTTTTGTTTCGCGCGCGCATTTCGAGCGTATAGTCTGCGAACAGTTTATGTCGATCGATCTGCATGTTCGCAACTTTGCATGCAGTCTATATATATATGTATATATATAGCTGCTTCGATCTGTGGCAGCTTGAGTGGAATCTCAGTCGATCCCGTCAGACTGCTCGATCGGGACATGAAACATGTATGCGTAGGGTTTGCCTGGCAGAAGAGGTGAGCGTTGAAGTGATGGATAAGGGAATTTCTCGAAAGCGTCTGAGAATTTTCTGTCCCGTGCATCACCAAGGGGCAAACAGAGCTTTCAATTGATGCAAAGACTGCAGACGTGACTGCAAAGGAAATATGCAAAGTGGGCGCATTGTTCAGAGGCTTCCCTGCTCAGCGAAGCTGTCCGCTTTCCGGGACGATGTGCGAACGTGGGACGGGGAGGCGCCTATTCCTTCTGGAGAGGAGTCACGCTATCCGTTGCACAGTCTCGGGAGGCGCTCTACGAGTTTGCATTCTCATGCGAACACCAAATCTTCCGACTTGTTCGTGCCCATGTCGTCGCTGAGTGGGCAGTCCACAAGAGCAGACAGCCTCTTTGCTGTCGAATCTTCCTCTACCCCTCTTGGTCACTTTGTGCGCACCACAGCGACATTTTCCAAGTCTCCCATGATCAGCAGGAGGGCAACAGGTGAGCTCGTGCAAAATCTTCAAATTTGCCTTTCTGTTGAATACCTCGTGTTGCTTGCGGCGTGAGGGTCTGCAAGACGGCCCCCCTGGCATATCCTCTGTATGCTTACAGTTTTCACTTCGTATATATGCAATTTGCAAGAACCGATGGGTAGCCCATTCACTTCTTTCGTCTATATATATACACATGTATATATATTTCTTTGTATTTTTGGACATTTATATAAACTTTTGCAGGTCTCTGCTTCGACACAGAAGAGCACCAACAGACAAACACATCCAATCTCTCCCCTCCTCCTCTACGACTGGAGGGAACTGCCTCTCCAGGGATAGGGAACACACAACCAGAGAGAGAGACACCCAAACCAACCCAAACACAAAAGTCTCTCCGCACCGCACCCTCTTGGTATCAGTTGGAGCTCTTCAACGAGACCGACCGAGATCTGCTCGAGATGACGTCAGGCAGAATCACAGACGCTCTCTTCCGAAATTTCACTGCCGATCTTGTCAACAAAGTCAGACAGAGCTCTCTTCCGATCAACAAACCAAGAACCCACACAGCCGCCGCAATCAGAGACACACCCTCGACATCGGCACCCACGGGAAAGTCTGTGTCGGTGTCGGTGTCACCCTCCGCTGCAACAACTTGCAGCATTCAGTGGGGCACTCAGCCTTTTGCCCGACTCATAGCACACGAAGCTCCACAGCCGAGCACTGTCGTCACCTCTGTCCCTTCGAGACATCCACCTCAGCAAACTGAGACCCACACAAACACAAACACAAACAACGCACCCGCCTCCCCTACTACACCAGTCACCGTGTTCATTCCCCAGACCCCCCCTCGCCGTCTCTCTGCCTTGGCGCTGTTTGGCGCCTCTCTGCATCGCACAACCAAAGCAACCCCCTCCAAACGCCCCTCCCACTCCCCTGTCAGGCCCGCCTGCAGCCCCCCAAACTGTCTCAATGACAGCTCCTCCCACCCGCCTTCGCACTCCATCGGAGCCACACAGGCCGCCCCCTGTCGAGTGAAGGAATACAAGAGTGAAGGTCAAGAAGAACAACAAAAACCCATGCACCCAAAGTCCGTCAAACCTCCCCCCACGTCGCTATCAATCCAGCAAGCCCCAACATCGGTAGAGACTTCAGTCCCCCCCCCCTCACAGATTCCCAAGCCCACTTCCCGCCTTTTGACCAAACACCTATGCAGACACCCACCTCGAGCCCAACACGCTGGTGTGCCGTCGCCTCCAATGCGCACCGCTCCATCAAAGCCCCCTGCAGGAGGAAGAAGAAATGCCGACAGCAGGGGGGCGATTGTCCACGAGGAGGAAACAAGTGGGCGGCAGAAAAGTGGAGGTAGAGACAGGAAGGGTGAAGGAGACAAATCGGGCCGATCGTCTTCTTCCTTCTCTCCCTTTTCTTTGGGTGCCATCGGAAAGCGGCCTTCTTGGAGTTCCTTCGTCCGGCCTTCTCTCAAAACTTCAGATATATCTGAGAAAAAAGAGAAGAAGAAAATAGAGAAAGGGAGTGGGGAGGATCCGACGAAAGACGATCAAACGCAAAAGAAAAAACTGGAGTCACGAGAGAAGGCTGAAAAGGTGCACCGGAGAGAAAAGCCAGGAAGAAAAGTGGAAAACAGAGAGTCAAAGGCAATAGCAGAGACGGTGTCGGAACCCCCCCGTGAAACATTACCTGCTTCCCTGGTATGCGAACTGCTTCTGTGTCGTTTGTCGCTTCTGTCCGGCATGTCTGTGAGAGAATTGAAGGAGTTGGAGTTGTCGGAAATCGACCTGAGGGGATTCGTACGAGAAGGGGGCGGAACAGAAGACGACATTCCCCGGGGAATTTCAGACATTCAAGAAGCAGAAGGGCAACAACAACCAGACTTCCACCATACAGAAGAAGATTCAGAAGAAGAACAAAATTCCTCCCACCAAAGCGGGGCGGTCGACATCATTCAGCAATCAGATCTGTCAGACCACTCAGAAGGGTCCTTGACTACGAAAACTCCGACGGCTCCCCCCCTGCTGAAGAAGGGCCTTTCGAGGAAACCTGCTGACTCCACCCGCTCTACTGCAACACTTGCAGAACCCTCAAATCCCCCGTGCTCCATCACTCTATGCAATAACCAAAAAACAGCAGACACCCACGAGAAAGAAGCAGAAGAAGAAACGAAATCACTCGACAGATTCACTGCAGAGTTTCCTCCTAGTCCCAGAAGCGGAGAAAAGGAAGAGGGGTCTGAAGAGCCCACGCACGCCATCTCTTCCCCTTCCCCTCTCCGCTCATCTTTAGACAAACTTGTAGAAGAAGCACAGGCCGCTGCAACACTGTGCTTCCCTAGCAAAGAAGAGGGTGGGGGAAACGAGGCCCTGCAGTCTTTCTTTGTGGTGGGAGGAGAGTCCGCGTCTCCTCCTTCTCCTCACGCAGGAACCCTTCTCGGCCGTCCCCTTCCAAATCACCCCTGGCATCAGTCTGCATCTCCCCATCCCAACAGAGGGATCTCCGGTCATTTGTCGGGACTGCTGTCAGGGGTGCATCACGGCAGCGCATTCCATTCTTTCGAGAGTCCCCCCTCCTCTTCCTGTGCAGCCTCCCCCCTCCGTTCCCCCGTCTCCCCGATGAGCCCATCCAACCAGAAGACAGGCACTCAGCAGGGAAAGAGACAGAACCCCTCTCCCTCTGCCACCCCCAGCTTTGGGGAGAGTGTGTTGCCCTCTGCCCCCTCTGCTGCTTCTACCTCAAGAGGAAATGCTCCATCGGGTCAGCGGAAAGGAAAAGGGCCTGCCGGGGCCCCCCTACCAAGGGACACAGCGTCATGCCGGGGCACACAACGTCGGGGTGTCCCAGCGAGCTCCTCAGGCTCTTCCTCTCCCGTGGCCTCGTCGCGTCTGACTCGACCCCCTTCTTCTTCTTCCCACAACCATCGGAGCCCCGCCACACACTGCCAGCCATCCGAGAAAAGTGGCAGAAGAAGAAATCTGCCCACTCCTCCCTCACACTCGAGACCAGGCAGCGCCCGCTCATCTGCCCCCCCATCCACCCGACAGGTGTCCGACGCGCAAGGCAAATCAGGAGGCGTGAAGGATGCAGGTGGGCCGAGTGCCAAGACCCTGGAGGGCAGAAGCCCATTGCGTGCGTCACCGCACACGGCAGAAGTGCCTCTAAAGGGTCCAGACGGGCTCACGCCGAGGACCGTGGCCCGGGCACGCTCTCCGTCCCCCGACTTTGAGGCGATTCTGCAGCGGTGTCAAGCTGCGTGCAAGCGGGTGGAGAAGATGCATTTGCTTGCGGACGCGGAGAGTGACGGGGGATTCGAAGGCCGGGGCGCAATGCGGCTTCCCCATGTCAGCAGCGGCTTTGGCCACAGCGGCCTGGAGACTTCCTCTGCGAAGTTGGCATTGTGACACGATGCGTTCTTGCATCCATCAGTGCCATTCGCGGCAATCCTGGTGCACCCAAACCTTGCACGGCACCCGGGAGCCAATAGACAATAACATTTAGATTTTGACTTCATCAATCGACTTTGAGTCTTTTCACCTCTCTCGCTTTCTCCCTTTGTGTGTGTATGTGTATGTGTGTGTGACTTTGTGTATATGTGTATGATACTAGCTGTGTGTATGTACGTGTGCTAGACTGTGTGTGTGTGTGTCTGTCTGTCTGTCTGTCTGTCTAAAGATCTTTCTCGTTTTTTTCCGAGTCTAGCCCTGAGTCTCTCTCTCTCTCTCTCTCTCTCTCTCTCTCTCTTACTCTTTTACTCCCTTACTCCCTCCTGTGTGTATGTGTATGTGTGTGTGTGTGTGTGTGTGTGTGTGTAGGGGTGGGTGCGGGGACTAGGGGTGGTTTCAATATATATTTTTATGTTATATCATGGGCTGAGGGATATAAATATATAATATAACCAGATTATTATCTACAAATTATGTACTGTATAAACTCATGCACTAGTGTCTTGATCTAGCCTTAGTACGATAATCACAGCGGGATTTTGACTGGGAATCACCATCATTATGATCGTCTAGCTGTTTCAGCAGTCTTTTTTTAAGTTTTTTGCTCCTAATCTGTTAAATAACTCTGTAGTCTATTCGATACACCTACAGTTGCATGTATATGTACAGTGCAGTATGTACTTAGTTACTATAGATTTGAAGTGTACTGCCGGTAGGGAGAAAGCCAGCTAAACATAAATTCACGTTTTATATATTCAGTATGAAAAGGAATAAAGCTAAATTATATTATACATTTATATTATATCTTCAAACTTGAGAAAATATAATATATATTGAAACCACGCCTAGGTGCGGTGAGGTGGTCATTGCCCAAAAAATTCTGCATGGTAACCACCCTATAAAGTTTTAGATTATATGAATGCTTGTTCCGTTCAGACCGTTCTACTCGTCGACTTCTTGTCGACCGGGTAGAGCAGAATCTTGGACAGGAGGACGGAGTCCAGTTCAAATCGGTATTCACTGATGCAGGCATTGATGAATTGCACAGTATTTGAAGGTTTCTGATGCAGAACTCGTTGATCAGTCAAAGTCACCTAAGTCCCGAGAGTTCTTCTAATTGATTTCAACTGTCAAAGACCTAAATAAACGAGTTGCGGAATTTTTCGACAGTCGATTCAATCACTCTCCGGAATCTGTCACTGAGGTGCTACCAAACTTTTTATCTGAGTTTTTGGTTTTTTACATGTGCAGAAAATTCCGCATGTCACTAAATCTGCATATGTCGGAATTTTCCACCAGTCGGAATTCTCCGCAAATCGGAATTTTCCGTAAGTCGGAATTTTCCGCAAACGTCGGAATTTTCCGCAAGTGTGGAATTTTCTACAAGTATCAAAAAATTCCGTAAGTATTGTATAAATCTGTTATAGTGCTGCATATATGTGTTGCAGTGTTGCATTAGTGTTGCATGATGTTGCATTAGTGTTGCATGAGTGTTGCACTAATTCAACTTAGGATGTTGCACTCACTGCATATTGTATCTGGTTATATTTAATTATTATTGAATTTAATTGTGTGTTGTATTGTATTGTAATATATTCTGATTTATTCTGTTTTTAAAGAAATTAGTGTTTAATTTAAATTACGAGATATTAATTTAACTGATGATCCCTCCTGTGCAAGATTATACATAGTGTCTTTCTATATATTCTTTCTTAAAAGTTTTGAAATCATTCTAAAAAATTATTCCTGTTTATTTTTAATATCTTACCTTTCCTCTAGCCTTTCCTTGGACGTGACACATCCCTCCTGTGTAAGACGATCGTCCTGATCGGTTAAAAAATAAATACCTTTCTTGGACATGACATATTATTCTTAGGAGTTGGATATGAGAACTATTTATATTCGTCGAGCATTCTTCATGTAGTTTATTAGTTTGAATACAATTATAATAATTGATAGAATGAGGCAAAGTAGACGTAAACAGTTTGTGAAATTGGGGAGAATTCTGGAGAATGGATTGAATCCAGGAGCCCAAATAAATGTGTTCAAGTTGATGAGAAATATGTATTGACTCAACGCCAACTGCAACCCATGCTTCATGGCAGCATCATGTTGTCAAACAACCTTCACAAATGCGATTTCTCTACAGCGAGAGATATAAACAACATAAACACAGATCGTTGAACGATTTGTTATTCAATCGGATGAGTGGAAGAAGTGGAAAAAACGGACAATGACAGTGTGCTCTTTAATTCATGTTGTCTTGACAAGCAAAGAATATTTTCCATAAGGAGAAAGTATGCAGACGCAAAAATAAAGCAGACAACTGGCCGCCATGGTCGGCCAGCCAGATGGCTCATGCAGAGAGAAAAAACATAGAGAGAGAAAAAGAAGATCGTGTCCTTATCTTAAAGTTTAGAAGCTCTTCTAGGTCCCACTTTCCCCTCTTTGTCCCCTTCTCGATATCGCATCAGAAAGAGATGTCAACTCGTGTCTTTTCCCCTATTTGTGATGCAGTCGTGCTATTAATGAATTAAACAAAAGAGACAAAGATATAAAAGAAGGTCTTGACAGAAATTGATCAAACGGCCTGTTTTAAGCCAGCCCCCCCCCTTTCTTTTTCCTGTTCATGCAAAATAGGAAAAGGACCAGACACTGTGTCTGACTCATTCTTCTGCGAGTCAAACTATATGAACAGCTCAACCGGCCTTTTATCTTCCTTCCTTCCGATCACTCTGCCCTCAGACTTACAGTTGAGAGCACTTACTCCCACCCCCTCCGTTCCTTCGTGCAGATTCTGTAGAAGAGTTTCCCCTCCAGCGCGTCAGGAAGGGGCTCTCCTGCCAGAGGCAGCGGGGGAACAAGGGCGGGGACCCGCCAGTTTGGTGGGATGATAAGCTGAAGTTTCTCATCCGTTCTGCACATACAGTGCCCAAGCACATTGATCGGGAGGATAAAGTCTTCGAGGCCCTGAATCCAGTACTTGGGTTCGGGTTGATCAAAAGGATACCCGGTTAGGTACCCAGCAGGTGGCTCTGCAGTGGGGGCAGGTAGAAAATCTGAGGCGAATGCGGGGGCGGATAGAAGGGATAGCTGACGGAATGGACTGAGCGGCCCTGTCTGCTGATAGGGTTGAGGGCTACTGTCAGCAAAGAACACAGGCGATGTGCCCGGTGCAAAGGGCAACAGAGCAGCGATGCCTCCCACCTGTGCTGTCAGCATCGGTGTGGCTGCATTTTGTTGTTGTTGCTGCTGCTGCTATTGCTGGTAAGGTTGAAGAGGGGGAGGGACGGAATCGTTGGGGTGAATAGGGGAGGAGAGTGGATGGAAAGCAGGGTTTGATTCATCGGGAACCTCTGAAGGAGTCACTGGTTGGGCCACCGCAATTGCCGCAGAAAGGGCAGCTGACAAGGAAGGTACCACAGGTGCGGTGGGACTGAATTCTCTCTTCCTTTTCCCCTTTCTTCCTTCATTCTCTTCATTTTGAGTGTCTGATTCATACTCGAAGTTTAACTCGGAGTCGGGTTCTGTGATTGGGGAGAGCACAGGGCTCTCAGAAGCAGCGTCTTTGTTCATAGAGACCTCACCTCTTTCGACTCCCCCCTTGGTGACCATATACACGTTCCCCTTTTCCATTGCTTCTTTTATAGGGCAATAGACACGCACATTCTCGAGTCGGAAAGAATTTGGAAGAGTCATTGCTGCTACAACTCTTCCATTCTGTAAGAGTGGCCCAGGGAAAATGATCATTCCTTTTGTTTGAGCCTCTTTGTAATCTAGATTCCAAAATATCACGGACCCTGGGGGGATAAGACCTTTCCGCATCTTAGCCAGATCTTCTTGGCAATGCCAACAGGGTGCGAATTGGGGGTTGAGATCACATAGTTTTTTCAATGCTTGCCAGGGGATTCCTGGCCCTGGGTAGGTATCATCCCTCGCGCGGGCGTAGTGGTAAACGTGTGAGTCCTCAAGGGCCGCCTTGCTCCATTCAAGAGCTACCCCTCCATTCACTACTGCACATGCTACGAGTGTCACACCACACTCGAGAACTCTCCTGTGTTGAATGATGTCAACCTGCTCGATGTCGTGCCTCACGAAGTATCGAGCGTCGGTTTCCAGTCTATGTTTTCTTTGCAGCTCGGTCACCACATCCATATCGGTCTGTTCAAGCCAGAACTGTTCGTGGCCTGCAGCCACCAGCGCGAAGCTCTCAACTGTAAAGTTGGAAGCATGAATCCCTGCGAAAGGGGACAGTCTGTACCCGACCTGATACTTGTCGCATACTATTTTTGCATCTACCTCTACTCCCTGCATCTCGGCATAGATTCGGGTCTCGTGTGAGTCGAGCAGACTGCGGGCCGTAGGTAAAGGTACGTAGACGCTGTCAGTGTACCTTTGATTTTTGGGCACCGCCTAAAAGATGGGGTGTTCTTTACAAGCGATCACATAATCTTTGATGCGTTCTGGAAAGCCTTGTAGCTGGTCTTTTATACTGGGAAGAGCAGCCGCTGCAGTCGCTGCATGGGGAACAATAGTTTGTTCTTCCATCGGGGTCTTCGAGGAAGAACTGCGACTATATGGGAGAGACTGAGAGGGATTCAAAGAAAGGAGGTAAAAATTGAATCTTCTAAGCGTAGCTCAGCTGTTACTCAGATTGTCCTTTTCACTTAAAATTATACCTATCTAACCACTTTTGCTCTCAGCGTCTTGATGTCATAATACTCCTCCAAGCCTTGCCAGAGAGACTTGGGGATAGAGTTTACGGAAAATTCCGATTGCCGGAGAGACTTGGGGATGGAGTTTACGGAAAATTCCGAAGGTCGGAATTTCCCGACAGTCGGAATTTTCCGTAAGTCGAAAAATTCCGCTTATTCAAAGTGCCCCACAAGTCGTCATGCGAACCAAAACCCCACACGCGGGTCTCCTAATGACGCCTGGTGTTTGGTCCTAGCGGCCTGGCCGGTCCCCAGACTTTCATAGTTGGAAAGGGGAATCCGATTATTTTAGGGTCTTAAGGTTGGGTCCCTTACGTGGCGACGCCACCCCGGGCCCATATTCTGCCACCGCAAGCTTGGGTGGCACGTAAAATAATAGGAACCTCGCGCGAGGTAGTGTCTCGCGTAGCGAAATCGGCGCGCGTTCGTATGCGAATTTGTGGTCTTTCCGGGGCCGCAAAACTTGTTTTGTTTGCATGTTTTGTTTGCAATGTTTAGCTCAAATCGCTTAAGCCTCAAAAGAGAGCAATTGCTCATTGTCCCAGTGAATATTTGTCTTTCTATGATGTTCTACAACCTTGATTTCCTTACTCTGTTTATTAGACCTGCTGCCCCTCTCGTTTTGGAGCCTCGTTTCTTCTTTGTTAGTTTGCGCGTTTGCCGTCTCCTGGATACTTCTGTTGTTTGGGGCTCGCTGTGCTTTCTCTGGTGGGTTTTTCCTAATTGGATTGGATTCCTATCGTTTGTGGGGAGATGCCATGGTGATTACTGCTCTGTTTGCAGGCTTTCAGTTGTGCAGGGAACTTGTGTCGAAGACTGTGCATGTGAACGCATCTTTTGTCTTTCATTCTACCTTGTCTTTGGTCGCTTGCGGCTACTGATCCTTTCGGAGTCCTCGCGTTTCCTTGTCAACTTCTGGTGGTGTAGTTGACGTCAGAGAAACGTCTGGCCCGGTTGGGTGTCTCTTTTTGTGCTAACCACCAGCACAATGGGGTTAAAAAGGTTTGCTCTGAATGAAGAGCTTAAGGGCCCAATGGCGGCGCCGCCTTACCCCACTGGCCATTCTCCTCACTTTCCCCCGGATTTTCCCAAAGACAGAAAAATTTTCACTCATCCTAGGCGTCAATGTGCCAGACCATCATACCCCCCGTGAGGAAATGCGATTGGCGGAGTTTTCGAAATCCTTCCCGTACTTAGAGATTTTTGCTGGTCATCCTTGGTATGGGGCACGGTGCCCCGCAGTACGTTTTCCGAATTTTCCGAGATTTACTTTTCCTTCACCTCTTCCCCTGCCGTTGTATCTGCAGGTTGATGTTGGTACTGGCAGTCATGTGTCAGCCTCTATCACGGCCTGAGACGGCTCCTGAAGGTGGGTGCCCTCTTTGTGATTTGAAGTTGGACTGCAATTAAGATGAGCGAAATCTGCTCCGTTGTACTTCTGGCCGTGTCTGTATTCTTGGTCAAGTCCTGTCCTGAGGTGTCTTATATTCATATGCATACCCCAAAAAAAATAATTGCAACCGTATGTTCCACCATGCAATCATTTTATCGTGCACGATTGTATCGACTGTTTGTCTGGCTTGTGACTGCTTTCTCAATGGATGGCCGACAATCTGTTGATCTTTCTTTCTGTGCCTAATAGTCTCTCTGGTCATTTCTTATGTCTGACCGGGCGTCCCCGGTATCTTCATTGCGGGCGTCCCCGCTATGAAGCTTGTCTGTCTCTTCTTTGCCGTTCCGATGTTCCTTTCTGAATCAAGCACATATATCTGTCTGCTGCTATGCTTGCTGACATTCAAGAGAATCTCTTACTGTGTCCCATACAGTTCCTGTCAGATGAAATGCAGCGTGGTTCACATAAATTATCTCGCATATTCTTCTTATTTTCAGATTATCTGTGAGTGCCATATGTATGGTTATTGCAGGTTTATTACTTTTCCGCACCGATTTTCGGCGGGAGCTTCTGTCCATTCTTCCGTTCGTTGCTTTGAAGGTGGGTAGGGTCTTTGGAAATTCAAGGTGTTCTTCACCTGATCTCGCCGCGTACCCCCTTGTTTTGGTTTGCTGCCGTGTCCCCTTATATTCCGAACAGAACTAGTTTAAATTCTCGCACAGTTGCCTACACCTTCAGTGCAGCATCGGGAGATCTTTTGTGTGACTGGTCAAATCCTTTCTTTCCTTTTTGTTTGCGCAGTTGTTTGACGCAAGTTCAGAGGCCGCTGCGTGGGCCTGGGGCAGCCTTTCCTCGCCAAGGGCAAATCCTGGGCTAGGAGAGTTGGGAGCCCGACTTCCACACAGTGAAGGGCCATCCAAATCACCCTGACGGGTACTCCGCTCTGGGGCCTGTCACTGACTCTGCAGTCCATCCGTTTGCCTTTTGTGCATACTTGTTCATAACATGTTGTTCATCTGTCCGTCGTGTTGTTTTGCTCAGACTCATCATTTATTTTTATTTGTTTGGTTCGCTTATTCTTCTTTTCTCTAGCCGTCCCCTTTTGCTTCTTCCGTCTTCCAATGAGCTTTCCACTGAAAGCCTTGTCTCCCCCGTTTTCCACCTTTGTGCTCCGAACGCTCTGTTTGTGCGTTCAGCCGTTTCTTCCTTCCTTTCAGACTTTCAACGCTCTGTCTGAACGTTCAACCGTCTCCTTCTTCACCCCCAGACTTCCCACGCTGTGTTCGCGTGTTTCAGCTGTCTCTTCCTTCACCTCCAGACTTCCCACGCTCTGTTTGCATGTTTAGCCGTCTCCTTCTTCACCTCCAGACTTTCCACGCTGTGTTCGTGTGTTCAGCCGTCTCCTCCTTCACCTCCAGACTTCCCATGGTGTGTACGCGTGTTCAGCCGTCTTCTCCTTCACCTTCAGATTTTGCACGCCTTGTTCACGTGTTCCGCTGTCTCCTTCTTCACCTCCAAACTTCCCACGCTTTGTTCGCGTGTTCAGCCGTCTCCTTCTTCACCTCCAGACTTCCCACGCTGTGTACGCATGTTCAGCCGTCTTCTCCTTCACCTCCAAACTTCCCACGCTGCGTTCGCATGTTCAGCCGTCTGCTCCTTCAGCTCCAGACTTCCTACGCTCTGTTCGCGTGTTCAGCCGTCTCCTCCTTCACCTCCAGACTTCCCACGCAGTGTTCGCGTGTTCAGCCGTCTCCTCCTTCACCTCCAGACTTTCCACGCTGTGTTCGCGTGTTCAGCCGTCTCCTCCTTCACCTCCAGAATTTCCACGCTGTGTTCGCGTGTTCAGCCGTCTCCTCCTTCACTTCCAGACTTCCCACGCACTGTTCGCGTGTTCAGCCGTCTCCTTCTTCACCTTCAAACTTCCCACGCTGTGTACGCGTGTTCAGCCGTCTCCTCCTTCACCTCCAAACTTTCCACGCTGTGTTCGCGTGTTCAGCCGTCTCCTTCTTCACCTCCAGACTTTCCACGCTCTGTTCGCATGTTCAGCCGTCTCTTTCTTCACTTCCAGACTTTCTACGCTCTGTTCGCGTGTTCAGCCGTCTCTTCCTTCACCTCCAGACTTTCCATGCTCTGTTCGTGTGTTCAGCCGTCTCCTTCTTCACCTCCAGACTTTCTACGCTGTGTTCACGTGTTCAGCCGTCTCTTCCTTCACCTCCAGACTTCCCACGCTCTGTTCGCGTGTTCAGCCGTCTCCTTCTTTACCTCCAGACTTTCCACGCTGTGTTCGTGTGTTCAGCCGTCTCTTCCTTCACCTCCAGACTTTCTACGCTCTGTACGCGTGTTCAGCCGCCTTCTCCTTCACCTTCAGATTTTGCACGCCTTGTTCGCGTGTTCCGCTGTCTCCTTCTTCACCTCCAGACTTCCCACGCTTTGTTCGCGTATTCAGCCGTCTCCTTCTTCACCTCCAGACTTCCCACGCTGTGTACGCATGTTCAGCCGTCTTCTCCTTCACCTCCAGAATTTCCACGCTATGTTCGCATGTTCAGCCGTCTCCTCCTTCACTTCCAGACTTCCCACGCTCTGTTCGCGTGTTCAGCCGTCTCCTTCTTCACCTCCAAACTTCCCACGCTGTGTACGCATGTTCAGCCGTCTCTTCCTTCACCTCCAAACTTTCCACGCTGTGTTCGCGTGTTCAGCCGTCTCCTCCTTCACCTCCAGACTTTCCACGCTCTGTTCGCATGTTCAGCCGTCTCTTTCTTCACCTCCAGACTTTCTACGCTCTGTTCGCGTGTTCAGCCGTCTCCTCCTTCACCTCCAGACTTCCCACGCTCTGTTCGTATGTTCAGCCGTCTCCTCCTTCACCTCCAAACTTTCCACGCTGTGTTCGCGTGTTCAGCCGTCTCCTTCTTCACCTCCAGACTTTCCACGCTCTGTTCGCATGTTCAGCCGTCTCTTTCTTCACCTCTAGACTTTCTACGCTCTGTTCGCGTGTTCAGCCGTCTCTTCCTTCACCTCCAGACTTTCCATGCTCTGTTCGTGTGTTCAGCCGTCTCCTTCTTCACCTCTAGACTTTCTACGCTGTGTTCGCGTGTTCAGCCGTCTCCTCCTTCACCTCCAGACTTTCTACGCTGTGTTCGCGTGTTCAGCCGTCTCCTTCTTCACCTCCAGACTTCTCATGGTGTGTACGCATGTTCAGCCGTCTCCTCCTTCACCTCCAGACTTCCCACGCTCTGTTTGCGTGTTCAGCCGTCTCCTCCTTCACCTCCAGACTTTCCACGCTGTGTTCGCGTGTTCAGCTGCCTTCTCCTTCTTTACCTCCAGACTTCCCATGGTGTGTACACGTGTTCAGCCGTCTTCTCCTTCACCTTCAGATTTTGCACGCCTTGTTCGCGTGTTCAGCCGTCTCCTCCTTCACCTCCAGACTTTCCACGCTCTGTTCGCGTGTTTAGCCGTCTCTTTCTTCACCTCCAGACTTCCCACGCTCTGTTCGCGTGTTCAGCCGTCTCTTCCTTCACCTCCAGACTTTCCACGCTGTGTTCGCGTGTTCAGCTGTCTCCTTCTTCACCTCCAGACTTTCCACGCTCTGTTCGCATGTTCAGCCGTCTCCTCCTTCACCTCCAAACTTCGCACGCTCTGTTCGTGCTTTCAGCCATCTCCTTCTTTATCTCCAGTCCTTCAACCATCAATTGCATCTCACTCTATATTTTGGAACTCTCGAATGTCTGATTGGTGTTTGACATAGCACAGGTTCAGTTCCAGGCGCTGTGCGGCCTTTTGGTTGAGTCTGTTTCCATAAATTGTTCCCCTCTCCTATTTTGGCGACTTTTGTTTGCAGGTACCTACACCTATTTTCTTTTGTGCGATTGTTTAACTTCTTGTCTTCCGTTGGGAAGGAGTCAGAGGTTAGTCCTGTCCTTTCATTCCACCTTCCCAACCTCTTGTCTGTCGATCATCCCTTGCCTTGACCTTTGAGGAACTTTGCTACCAATTTCGGACAGTCCATGTCTTTTTCAGGTGTGAAATAGAGCCCGTCGTATCCCTTGTATTTGAGCAAATACTCTGTCTCTCCATTCCAGGTTCGTCTCCCACAGACTTCTTCAACCACGTATTCCTTTTTGTCATCTTCTTCTGATTGCTCCTTCGCAATGACTGCCTTCTTTTGTTTTGGTCCATCATTTTTGTCATCTCTTCTCTCTCGTTTTCCGGGCTTGCTTCTATCTCCGCTATCGTTTTGTTTTCCTCACTTCTCGTTTAGAGCATTCTCTTGTGGGTCGTTTTTCCGCTTCTTTCTTCTTCTTTGCAGGTGGGGTGCTTCCGCATCGGGGTCGTTGTCCTCCTCGCTGTCTCTAGCCTCTCCCCCGTCAGACTCTTCACTCGATCCGTCAGTGCCTTGCACACTATCGCTGGGGCCCTCATTCATTTGTCTTTATTCAAACTCCTCCTCAAGTCGCTCGCTTTCTCGGATATCAGACGCGAGGAATGGTTTTACTCTCCTTCTTGACACGACTTGACTTGCTTGTGACCCTGGAAGACGGACAGCCAATGCCCCCGATAGTTTGACGTCCACCACCAAATACGGACCGTCATAATTCGGTTTCAATCCTTGACTGAATTTTTTTTTTACTCGCTCCCCTTTCATGACCCACACATAATCGTTTATCTCAATCTGTTTAATGTTCCTTCTCTTTAACTGAAATTTCCTTCTCATCTTTTGAATGGCGGCTTCTTGAAACAACTTCTGTTTCTGAGTGTTTTCATTTCGGATTTCCGTCAAAAGAACTGCGTAATCCTGCAGTTGGAATTCTTTGTCTTCTTGCAGATTGTCGAGGATCTTGATCGGGTGATTGGCAGGTTTACCAAACAGGATTTCATGAGGGCTCTGACCGATGGATGTCTGGTAGGTTGTGTTGTGACTGAGCTGAGCCCAGCAAAGAAACAGATCCCATATTGCTTTGTCTGCTTCGTCGATATATTTTGCTATACAGTTCTTTATGTCCAGATTCACTCGTTCGGCTCGTCTTTGAGTTTCGGGAGCATGCGCGATACTAACAATTCTTTTACACCCAGCCAGGTCGCTGACTGCTTGCATGATGGGCTCCAGAAAATTTGAACCTCGATCACTCCAGAGCTTGAGAGGCCCCCCATACCTCGAGATAATCGTGGTCAAGAAAGCCCACGCTACCGTGCGTGCTTTTTGGTCTGGTAGAGCAACCAACTCACAGTATTTGCTGGAGACACAGACAAAAATGAGGATAAATCGGTTGCCTTGTGCGCTTTTTGATATTGGACCCATCGTGTCCATAATCCAACATTCGAGAGGAGCGTCGTTCAGCACTTGTGGTTCATATTGATTTTCCTCTCTTCCCTTCTTCCTCTTCTGACATTCTCTGCAGGTCCTTACAAAATTTCGCACCTATGCGAACATGCCATCCCAGTAGTACTTCGTCGACAGGGACTTCAGCATCCTCTCCATCCCTTGATGACAACCCAGCAGCAGGTGAGTGTGGTGATCTTTCAGAATGTCTTTTTGCATATTTCGAGGGACTACCAGCAGGAAACGCGCTCCCTTTTCATGTTTGTTTGCGGGAGGTAAAATTCGGAAGAGGATGTCTTCTTGTAGTACATAAAGGGGTGCTTGGGCAAGAATTCGGATGCTCTCTTTGTAGCTGAGTCCTTCTGGCACTGCCCCTTCTTTCAAAAATTTTCTCATGTTAATGAGTTCTGGGTCCTCCTCTTGTGCTTTGATAATGTCTGCAGGTTCGTGAGACGAAACAAGGAGCGGAACAGGATACTTCTTTGGTTCATGTTCTGTTGAGAGCTCAGGTTGGTCAGTTGCCTTTCTCTTCTTTCCCCTGTTTTGAGTTGCTTGATTGGCTGCAACTATCACAGAGGCTTCTGACCCTGCGTCAGACTCGTGAGGGGGATAGTGGTCATGTACGAAAGGTTTTCTCGTCAGCGCATCTGCAGCTGCATTGCTCTTCCCCTTTATGTAGGCAATTCGAAAGTTGTATCCCGAGAGTTTGAGAGAAAGTCTCAAGAGTCGAGGGCTCGTCTCTTTTCTTTTCATCACGTACTGCAGAGCCGCATGGTCAGAGTAGATGATGAATTCAGTCCCGTACAGCCAGTGCCTGAACTTTTGACAGCCCATCACCACCGCCAGAAGTTCTTGCTCCGACACGTGGTATTGCTGTTCGATGTTTATCAGTCTTCGTGAAGCATAAGCAATCACGCGCTCCTTTCCTTCATCTGATTGTTGTATTAAAATCGCGCTGAGTGCCTTCCCTGACGCATCGCACCGCAGGATGAACGGGCAATCCCAGCAAGGGTGACTGAGCACTGGTGCGGAACAAAGAACTTCTTTGAGACGTTCGAAGGCTTGTTGGTGCCTTTCCTCCCAGGTAAATTTTGCATTCTTCTTGGTCAGTTCTAAGAAGGGCCCACTGATCTGACTGAATTGATACATAAACTTCCTGAAAAACGAACACAGCCCGAGGAATGATCGGACCTGCTTGACTATTTTGGGAGGGGCTGCATTCCTGATGTATTCTGTCTTTTCTGCTGAAGGCAAGATGCCTTCAGGGGTGATCGTGTGGCCCACATATGTCACTTTTCTTTGGAAGAACGCTGACTTCTTAAAATTGATTTTTACTCCTACTTGTTTGAAACGTTCCAACACAGCCCTTAAATCCTCAAAATGTTGCTCTTCCGACTTGCTTGACACCAGTAAGTCATCGAGGTAGCAAAAACAACAGTTGTTGAGTAGACCCGACAGCAATGTGTCCATTATTACTTGCAGGTAGCTGGGACTACTAGCGAGTCCGAACGGAACTCTGAGGAACTTGAAAGATCCTCGATGGCAAGCAAAAGTCAGTTTTTGTTGATCGCTCTCTTTCACTTTTATTTGAAGAAAAGCCTCTGAGAGATCTAATACACTGTGGACAGTCCGGTTTTGCAGAAGGGTAACTATGTCGTCTCCTCGAGGCATGGGATAATTTTTTTTGACCAACGCTAGATTCAGTTGCCTGAAATCAATGCACACACTATGAGCGTGGCGCAGTGTATGCCGCGCGGCATAGGCTATGCGGGCCGGCACAGCCTATGCCAGCCAAAATCGCTGGCGCAGCCTTTTGTAGTACGAATAGGCTCTGCCGTTCTGTTGGCTTGGACTAACGGAAGGCCCTCATGAAACACCACTATAGCAACGTCTTACTGTATGCCTCTAGAGTGTATGCCACCCTTTTCCGGTCTTCAAAGCCTTTCCAGAAGCTGAGATCGACAGAATGTTCAAATGTGAGTGGTGCCCTAAATCTTTTCCAACTCAGTCCAATCTCAACAGGCATCAAAGAGAGAACTGTGGGGCGTTGCGGGCAGCGCAGCAGCACTCGCAGCAGACCGGAGGGGTAGTGGAGCCTGCTTTTGCTCCACGTGCAGAGTGGGACAGAGTTTACTTGTCAGAGCGAACAAAAGACGTGACTGTTGAGGAGTATATAGAGAACCTTCAAGCCGATGTCATCAAGAAACTTAAGTGGTGTTCCTTCGTTTCTTACACGCAGTCCTCTTCTTTTGTCGGCGATCTGAATAAGTTGTACTCTGCTATCCAGAGCGCCAACTTAAAAGGTCCGCTTTTCTCTACAAAGCTGGAGGGGAATCGTCATGGTATGCGAGACTTCGCCCTGATGAAGGGCGAGATCAATGACGACTTCATCGGCAAGCGAATGAAGCGCTTGGACTGCGGCATCTGAGTCTTAGATTTGGAGCAGATGACACGTGACCTGCTCTTACTGGATGATATCAAAGAGGTGAGTCAGTTTTAACCTGCTGGGTTAAGTTGGATAAACAGTCTTCGCTGAACTTTTGTTTTCGCTTCCTTCTCTTTCTTTGCAGAAGTGGAAATTTGCAGAGCCTGTCGACCCCAACGACCCCAACTCCCTCGCCCCTGACAAGATGGAATCCATTTTCGATGGAGATGTATACTAGACTCATCCGTTGGTGCTTGAGTGGTCGAACGATCTGAGAGCTGAACAACAGGGGCAGCTTTCTTCGTCTAGAGTTGCACCCCAGAGATAGTCCCGCACTGCTAAGGCAGATGAGTGGGAGCGCAATCGACCTGCTGATGATGACTCGTGGGTTGCTGAAGTAGAGGAGGAGGAGGAGGAAGAGGAAATACGTGTGCAGGTGCCAGAACTGGAAGGGAATTATGATGGAGACAGTGAAGGTGGGGGTGATTCACCAAGGGGTCATCTGACGTTCCACAAGGACGAACAGCTGAATCGAGAGGTCTATGACTACGGGCGACTACTGCCGCTGTTACTAATGTTTTGGGGAATGGCAAATGATGATGCCACAGTGCAAAATCCCCTGGTGAACGATCCAACAAAGTCACTGCAGTGGGAGTTCTACTGTTTGAATCTGGAGGGGGCAAGGCGATGGACATTCTGTCTGCTGTATTGTGCTGTTGCCCTGTATCAACTCAAGGAGGCATGTAACAGCGTAGAGGGAGGGATTGATGCCATCGCAGAAGACATTGTTTTTTTTATGCGTCGTCTGGCTGGGGGCATTCCCATGCGAACAGTTTGGGGAGACAGGATGGTTAAGGGTGCCTTGCTTGCAGGAGTTTTTGACATGCCTGCATTCTCTCTGAATGCGGGAGAGAAAGACATCTCAAGTGCACATAGATGTTGCCCCCATTGCAATTTCCTGAGTTTTAAGCTTTTAGAGTCTAGCTGGTGGTGCACTGGCTGCCGTTTCATTTCTATCGGGGAGTTCGAAAGTAATTTGAGAGAGCGAAAGCGTCTCTTGGACGGTGGGGGGACTGCAAAAGAGGCAGAGGCACATTCAAAGAAGACAGGGGTGAAGAGAAAGACGCCTTGGTCAAGGCTGTATGAATTCACTGGGGTCCACTTTCTCTTTGTTTTTCTCATCGATCTGATGCACATCACTTTGGAGGGCGTTCTGCGCTTTCACGTGTTTTGTGTCCTCAGGTGGTTTGTGGACGCGAAATTGATCTATGTGCGGCCGAAACCGAAGAGAAGGACAGTGGTTGGCAACAGAAGAGCACGGGATGGCCAAGACCGGGGGTTGGACATCAATGAATGGCTGAGCCGTGTGAAGTACTCACGTGCAGAGTCGACCTCTGTCGTGTCTGAAATCAGAGACAGTCAGTTAGATCGATCAAAAGCGACTTTCACAACTTCTGCCGCAAAGATGTTGCACTTTTTTTCGATCCTGCGTTTGAGTGAGCTGCTGCGATACTCCTGCTATCACTGCTGCCTCCCCTCTGACGAGTTTGAAGGCGTCTGGATAGGCTGCTCGAGCTAGCTCAACAGCAGCTCTGTATTCTAGTTGGAATTGGAGCGTGGTCTTTGCTTTCTCCGCTGTCGCCCCTGTGCCAAGGTGGGCAGTCAGGGCAGTCATCTGCCCTTCCCCACTCTCCTCCTTCTCCCTCTTTCTCCGGAAACAGTTCTGGACGGCAACGGCAAGCTCGTTCGCCTCCAAGTTTTGCAGGTAGACAGAGAGCGGGAACACAATTCGAGAGAGAAAGGTCTCCTCGACCTCACCCTTCACTCTGTTGCTCCACCCAGATATCACGGGAGCGAACTCCATTGCCGTCAGCTTCTCCTTCGGAGTCTTTTGCATGACTGCGGCCTCACTCTTCTGCACATACAGATAGATATATATGCAGTGGTAATTAAAAGGATGCCCCGGATTGGTGTGAGTTGATTTGTTGTAGATGGTGAAACAATGTTTGCGAGGAGACGGACGATATGACTGACCTGGTAAGTTTTCCACATCCAATCTTGGAGAAGAAGTTCCTCCTTGAAGAGCGTGAGAATTTTCTCATTGATCCTCACAGCAACCGGGCTGGTTCCCGCCTCGTACACGAGGTTTCCTTCAATGCAAGGAGTATCTCCGATCCATCCAACAAACTGGGAAACAGAAGCGCCTTCTCCCACCAACTCAATTCCTTTTCTGCACAAAGCCTCCCATCCACACTTTCGGTATTCTTTTCTTGTTTGTGCTGCAATTGCTACACAACACTCCCCAGAGGATGCGTTTGAAACAGGAACGGCGGCTGCTGATCGTGGGGAAGGATTCCCATGAGAAGATGATGCATGCACCGACTGCAAAGAAGCGGCCTGGTGATTCATCTCTTCAAAATCAGATTCTGTCTATCTGGCTATCCTATTTGACTTTTTTCCTCAAAAAAGGTTGGCATACACTCAAGAAAGGATAACCAAGAAGACTGTGGCCTCAGTTTCTTCAATCGCTGTGCAGCTAGTCGAAGCCAGAAAACCAGAGGTCCTAGAAGGCTATGCCGGAAGGCAAAGCCAAAGCCGGTGGCACAGCCTGTGCATGCCGCGCGAAGCCGCGCCACGCTCATAGTGCAGCCGCAAAGCTCCCGTTTTCTTTCTTACACACACAACTGGTGCACTCCATGCGCTCAAGCTTTCCTGTATGATCCTTTTTTCCAGCCACTAATTAATCTGTTCGTCTACTTCTTTTCTTAGGGCCTGTGGGACCGGTCGAGGACGAACGTACACGGGTTCATCCGAAATGGTTTCGATGGCCGCTTCCTGATTGCCAAGCGTCCCTGGATTCGTTCTTGTTGGAAACAAGGGGAGAAACTCGGTCAGCAGTTGTTCTAATCTCTCCCGTTCTTCCTCCGATAAGTTCTCTGTCTTGCCTACAGTTTCCTTTATGTGTTGCTGAGCCTTTTCCACTTCTTTGGGTGAAAGCTGGCTGTCCGGTGTCCCTTCTTGTTTCTCCCCGCCAATCTCTACTTGCGATACCTGGCATTCAATTTTCTCCTCCTCTCCACATGTTTCGTATAGAGTGGCCAGCCCTTTATCGCTCATTCTGGGAGGAGTGACTTAACTTCCGACAACACAAACAGACGCATATGCCATCATTTTGTTCGGGCAAAGGATGAAGTCATTCGGCCTCGTATTCATGACAGGTAGATAAACACTTCTCTCTTGTACTGTTGACACCGTCTCCTGCGTTCTGATTCCAGCAGGCAACGACTCCCTGAACTGTTGTCGTGGCTCAATGTATACCGAGGACCCGTTTGGGATGTTTGAGTCGTCGGCTAAGGTAAGTATTACATAAGAAATGTAGCCTTCTTTTGCAACTTCTTTTTGAAGCAAGAAAAGAGGGAAGGGTTGGAAGGTTTTGTTGTGTTGCAGTTCTGTAATAGGGAAAAGAGGAATAGTGAGTGATTCCCCCTTCGCGTTGGTTTTGAGATGCATTCTGTCTGGTTGGAAGGAGATCCCATCCAGGTGCTTGTCGCAAAAACTTTTCCCCAAAATCACGTCGTTCTTGATAGTTGGAGTGACAAAGAATCTCTGGTGTTTCCTTTCCCCTCCCACATAGATTGGGAGAGTGATTGCTCCCTAGTTCTCGAGACTAGTTCCTCCTTCACTTTTTATAGAGAGTGGCACTTCATGTAGCTTGAGCTAAGGGTGCTCTCGTTGCAGCCTTCTGAAAACTCGTGTATTTATTAGTGAGATGTCAGCCCCTATGTCACAAAGCGCGGGAGAGGCGGATGAACGTGGATCTATAAATGATATCATGGTACCAACGCCTCTCGATGAAAGAGCAATGTACGCAAGCAGGACTTTTTCCGATAATTCCGGATTGAATCGAGCTGTTTGCTGTTATTCTATTTTCGGTGTGCAGGCACTTGTAGGGGGCTGATGGATTAATTGCGGCTGCCCCGTCTCCGCAATCGTGTCACCTTTTCTGCTGGAGAAGAACCCCCCCCCCATTCCTCATTGGAGGTCGGATTTGGTTGGAGCCTGTGGCCGGGTTAGGTCTGTATAGGGCTCCTGATCTGGGAGGTCCATTCCAGTGAGCGTTGACTCTGGGCATGAACGGACGTGGGTGGTTTGGAATCCGGTTTCTTGACGGTCCACTAAGGTCAGTGCGGTGTGGGGGTGGCGATGGGATGAATTGTGGGCCTGACAGGGGTCTCCTGGTCGGTCCAATGGGTCTGGGACCCATCCCGTTCATAGGTTGGTCATATGGCCGCCGAGCTGCCAGAACGTCCACTTAGTTGGTCCTTCCCTCGTTCCAAATTCTGTACGGTCCTTGTTCTCGGTCTGGTGCTGTTCGGCTGGCTGAGTCTCTTCTTAGAGCCCTGCAAGCTGCCCGAATGTGCCCCTTGCGGAAGCAGTAGGTACACTCGATGTCGTTTCGAAGGCTGCATCCCTCCGTAGAATGAACTCGTATCCCTCCGCATCTCTCGCAGGACGCTCTGTCATTGGCAATTTGAGTCGCTAGACTCACGATTTGGACTTCGTTCAAGGTGACGGTGGTTGATAACCCTCTCGTTTGAAGCGAGACTCTGGATGATGGTAGCTGAGGGGTTGGAGCTGAGAGAATGTTGCCGATGGGAGAGCGGGAAGCGAAAGTGGTAAGTGGGTATGTACCATCTCTGTCGGTTGGGTTCTGTGGTATCTGTGAGTGTCCGTCTTCCTCTTCTTCAGCCATGGCTGCTGATATGTGATAAGTGACGTTGGGAGCTACGGATAGGTATTTCTTGGCGTCCAGCAGTACTTCTTGGAAGGACGAGTAGTTTTTCATTCGCAAAGCTACTCTGACCGTCTCATTACTGAGTCCCTTGATGAAATGTTTGGACACTTGAGGTGAATCTATTTCTTTCCCACACTCGTTGCAGAGACTTCGATACCGGCAGGCGTACTCATCTATAGATTCGGTCAGCTTTTGTTTCAGTGCGAACAGTTTCTCCTTAGCTGAGTCTTGGTCTGCCTCTGTTAGTTCGTATTCTTTGAGGAAGAGATTGCCCAGTTCTGCGGTAGTAGTAACTCCGGTCAGTCTTTCAGTTGGTAGTTGGTCATACCAAGTCTTTGCCTTCCCTGTCAACGTAGAAGGGAAATAGATGTCTTGGAAGTCAAAGAAGTGCCAGTTCATTCTCTCTCTTAGTCGCAAGAGACGTCCCCAGTATGGTTTTGTTTGGGTTCGATTTTCTCCTGAGAAGGTGGGTAGGTCGAGTTTAACTTTGGGCATGTCTCTTTGATTGAAATAGAGGTTTTCTGTTTATCCCAACTTCCTTCCTTCATCTTCTCGTGGTGCAGGAACCAATCGACCTTCAGCATCGAGGTTGAATGCGATCCCTTGTTTCTGCAGTTCCAGTATGACTGAGAGATCGACATCTTTCAACGACAATCCTGCTGGCTCCAATCCTGTCTGAGCACCGGCATTTAGGTTGCCATCGGTCATCTCGATGTCGGGCGCCCCTAGTTGCTGCATCTGACTGGGTAGCTCTGCTGAAGGTGGGTTGCCGTGTTTGGGTGCATTTAGAGACACATCCTCCTGCTCTTATATTGCGTGCTCTGGGGCGGCTTTTGCTTTAGGTTGTTTGTTGATCATCTTGGGTTTTGCCGCTGCTGCCTTTGCGAGTCCTTTTGCTTTAGGCTGTACCTTTAGCTTTGCTTTTACTGCTGCTTTCGGTTTCGGTATTGCCGCTTTCTTTGCTTTCGCCTTTGCTTGTCCGTTTACGTTTCCGGAAGGCATTTTCGGCGGCTTCTTTTGCACGACAATCAGCGCAGTCAGTCACTGGACAGATGTATTGATCCTTGGGTACTATGTACGTCGGCAGGTGTTGATGATAGGTGGATATTACTCTCTCTTGGGGTGTGGTGTTCAGGGCAAGGGCTTGGATGATCTGTTCGGACAGACGATTGTGGGCTTTGAACGAGTAAGCGTACTGGTCTAGCACAAAAATGTCAAATCCTTCTGTGCTTCGAGCGAAAGCGCTGTTTCTTACTAAGGTCCTTTCTGTAATCACTCGTGCTCTCTCTCTCAGGTCCTGTATCAAATAGTCTCTTGAGCGTCGGTACAGTACTGCATCGGACACTGGGGTTGTCTTCCGTTCCTCAATCTTGCCTACAGGTTTGACTACTGCTTCTTTCGAAGGGAATCTTCTGCAGGTGTTTTCAAATTTTGGCAGCACTTCGTGGTAAAATCCGTTTTTGCTCTTGGTTTCCTCTTCTGTTCAAGTCCAGCGTGTCCGACTCTGGGTTGCTTTGAGATTCCTGCAGCACTTCGTGGTCAGGTCTGTGTTTGTCTCTGGTTCTCTTCCTGTTCAGGTCCGACTTGTCCGACTCTGCGTTGCTTGAAATTCCTGCAGCACTTCGTGGTCTGGTCTGTGCTTGTCTCTGGTTCTCTTCCTGTTCAAATCCAACTTGTCTGACTCTGGGTTGCTTGAGATTCCTACAGCACTTCGTGGTCTGGTCTGTGCTTGTCTTGGTTGTCTGACTCCAGATCAGAAGGGTCGACTCTCGCAAGGGCGTCACCACGTGTTCTGTTCTACTCATCGACTTCTTGTCGACCGGGTAGAGCAGAATCTTGGACAGGAGGGCGGAGTCCAGTTCAAATCGGTATTCACTGATGCAGGTATTGATGAATTGCACAGTATTTGAAGGTTTCTGATGCAGAGTTCGTTGATCAGTCAAAATCACCTAAGTCCCGAGAGTTCTTCTAGTTGATTTTAACTGTCAAAGACCTGAATGAACGAGTTGCGGAATTTTTTGACAGTCGATTCAATCACTCTCCGGAATCTGTCACTAACGTGCTACCAAACTTTTTATCCGAGTTTTGGTTTTTTACATGTGCGGAAAATTCCGCATGTCACTAAATCTGCATATGTCGGAATTTTCCACCAGTCGGAATTCTCCGCAAATCGGAATTTTCCGTAAGTCGGAATTTTCCGCAAACGTCGGAATTTTCCGCAAGTGTGGAATTTTCCGCAAGTGTCGGAAAATTCCGTAAGTATTGTATAAATCTGTTATAGTGCTGCATATATGTGTTACAGTGTTGCATTAGTGTTGCATGATGTTGCATTAGTGTTGCATGAGTGTTGCACTAATTCAACTTAGGATGTTGCACTCACTACATATTGCATCTGGTTATATTTAATTATTATTGAATTTAATTGTATGTTGTATTGTATTGTAATATATTCTGATTTATTCTGTTTTTAAAGAAATTAGTGTTTAATTTAAATTACAAGATATTAATTTAACTGATGATCCCTCCTGTGCAAGATTATACATAGTGTCTTTCTATCTATTCTTTCTTAAAAGTTTTGAAATCATTCTAAAAAATTATTCCTGTTTATTTTTAATATTTTATCTTTCCTCTAGCCTTTCCTTGGACGTGACATGCTAGTCTAGATGCTAGTATGAATGCTACTAGTAAAAATGTGTTTTCTAACACTTTTTATATTAGGAACCATCTATGAACCGGCACACTAGTAAAATAATAAAAATAGTCAACTATTTTTACTATTTTAGCTAACACTAGATAGTAAATAGTGAAAATAGTAAAAAAAAAGACTATTTCAACTATTTTAAACGGTCAAATAGTACTATTTTACTATTTCAACTATTTTTCATGTTAAATATCAATCAATAAACTTTGAAGTCACTCGGTCAAAGCCACCCATTGGAAGTCATATCACGATTCGTTCATCCAAAAACGATAATCAGTTTGATTTCAAGCTGCTCTGCTTTGTCCACCGCCTTCAAGTTGCTGTTGATTTCTATCAGTTCTCTAGTTGTATATCAAGCCTCAGGCTGGCATTAAACAACACATAGTCTGCTCGAGAACGTACGCAATGTAGCTTGAATGGAGAGCAGCGCCATGCGAAGGCGATTGACTAAATTCATGAAAACATTCAACCAAACACATTTTTTTGCCGATCACAAACTGTCACTGGTCATTTTTCCTCTCTGCAGATGCATTTTCATGCAGGTGCAAAACAAACTGAAGAGACAAGACACCAAACAGCACCAGTAAGGCCCTTTGAACTAGTGACTAGTAAAAGAAATTTGGGAGCCAAAAACCGGGTTTGAATGATCGAAGGGGAGAAATTCTCGTGTAGGCCTCAAAAAGAGAGAGAGAGCTAGGGGAGAGAGAGAAAGAGAGAGAAAGAGAGAGAGGCAGACAGACAGACAGACAGACAGAGACAGACAGAAATAGAGATAGAGAGAGAAAGAATTAGAAAGAGAGGGAAAGGCAGGGAGATGGGGGGGGGGAGGGAGTGAGAGACTAGGTGAGGGAGGGAGGGAATGATGGGAGAGAGAGAGGAAGAAGAGAAGAGAGGAAGAGGAAGAAAGATGAAGAGGAAGAAAGGGAGAGAGAGAGAGAGAGAGAGAGAGAGGGAGAGGGAGAGGAGAAGAGAGGGAGAGGAGATTTAAGAGAGGGAGAGGAGAAGAGAAGGAGAGGAAAAGAGAGGGAGAGGAGAAGANGGAGAGCAGCGCCATGCGAAGGCGATTGACTAAATTCATGAAAACATTCAACCAAACACATTTTTTTGCCGATCACAAACTGTCACTGGTCATTTTTCCTCTCTGCAGATGCATTTTCATGCAGGTGCAAAACAAACTGAAGAGACAAGACACCAAACAGCACCAGTAAGGCCCTTTGAACTAGTGACTAGTAAAAGAAATTTGGGAGCCAAAAACCGGGTTTGAATGATCGAAGGGGAGAAATTCTCGTGTAGGCCTCAAAAAGAGAGAGAGAGCTAGGGGAGAGAGAGAAAGAGAGAGAAAGAGAGAGAGGCAGACAGACAGACAGACAGACAGAGACAGACAGAAATAGAGATAGAGAGAGAAAGAATTAGAAAGAGAGGGAAAGGCAGGGAGATGGGGGGGGGGAGGGAGTGAGAGACTAGGTGAGGGAGGGAGGGAATGATGGGAGAGAGAGAGGAAGAAGAGAAGAGAGGAAGAGGAAGAAAGATGAAGAGGAAGAAAGGGAGAGAGAGAGAGAGAGAGAGAGAGAGGGAGAGGGAGAGGAGAAGAGAGGGAGAGGAGATTTAAGAGAGGGAGAGGAGAAGAGAAGGAGAGGAAAAGAGAGGGAGAGGAGAAGAGAGGGAGAGAGAGAGAGAGAGAGAGAGAGAGAGACAGAGAGAGAGGGAGAGACAGAGAGAGAGAGAGAGGAGAGAGAGAGAGAGAGAGAGAGACAGACAGATAGACAGAGAGAGAGAGAGAGAGAGAGAGAGAGAGACAGACAGACAGACAGACAGACAGACAGACAGAGAGAGAAGAGAGAGAGAGAGAGAGAGAGAGAGAGAGATAGACAGACAGACAGAGAGAGAGAGAGAGAGAGAGAGAGAGAGAGCCTTTCATACCCTAAGAATCAAGGGATCTTCGACAGTCAAATGGGATGGGATCAAGCGACACAATAAAGACTCATCGTAAGGACGCTTCCACATAGAACAAAGCGACCGACAAGCCAAAGCGGAAACGCACAAGTGAAAAAAGGGCCTTAGAGAGCAGAAAACGTACTAGCAGGCAACTTACTAAGATCAATGTCGTGAACGCCAGTTTTTGAAGTTCATACTTCTGTCCATATTTCAAACCGGATGGAATGCGGTAAGGTTGCTGTAGGTTCCACCTGCTCCAATACCATTCTTTGCACAATCGAAGTCTTTTTGCAGCAGAAGAGTCTTACTCTACAGGCAGAAAGGAACACGAAAGAACGCTTCTGGAAGCGGACAAAAGCTGCGTGGAAGACAAGACCGCTTGTAGACGCCTTTCAAATTCCGATTGGCTATTAATCTGAATGTTTGAAACCTGAAGGTCAATTCCATTTTGATCTAGCTTACGGCTTTTTGATCGAGCCGCCAGCGGTCTGCTTCCGTATTTAGCAATCGAAGCTGGTGTTTGAGCTAAACAGGTGACAGCTATAGGTTTGGTCCAGCAGTAATGAAGGTCAGACAATCTGGGTGAGGTACGGGCCATGCATGCATGAATGCATGGCGGCGTACATGCGGGACGCATACATGCATGCATGCACGCCGACGCCGCCGAGTTTCCCAAAACATTCCAAAACTCCTTAGTACTCCTCAGACAGTAACTCTGCAGTACTCTTCATTCCTCAAGTTGGCTCTCAACTGCTTGGATCGAGATTCAAGAAGTGTTCAAGTGTTTCCATTGCAGAATTCAGAGCTTCATCTCTTTCCCGTACAGTCGTCCATATTCGTCCCCTATGTGGTTCACTGAGTAGCTTCAGTACAGCTGCGATTTTTCCCTCCGTCGTATTCACTGATTTTTTTGAGAGTGTATCCTTGTTACTTTTCCCAGAGTAAAGCAACCTTCTCCTATCAGCCGGCCTGGCAACCTGCCTTTGAGGCAGACATGAAGGTGGTGTGAAGCATTGAAGCTGTGCATTGTGCTTGCACAGTGTGCCATGTTTGTAGGGCACCCGTCTCTCTCGTTTCTTCTCTGCACATCTTCACAACAGCGAGGCAAACATTTTTCCTTGGCAAAACAGGCTCTTGTGCTGACAGGAAGGAGACTCCTCAGCAGTTCCACCGCATAAGCAGTGAGTGTATCCTCCAGTCAACGTTTCTTTTTCTTTTCCGCTCTCCCCATCCACACAACAGTGAGACAGAGATTTCCCTTGGCGAGACGGGCCATTGTGCTGACAGGAAGGAGACTCCTCAGCAGTTCCACCACACGAGCAGTGAGTGTATCCTCCAGTCAACGTTTCTTTTTCTTTTCCGCTCTCCCCATCCACATAACAGTGAAACAGAGATTTCCCTTGGCGAGACGGGCCGTTGTGCTGACAGGAAGGAGACTCCTCAGCAGTTCCACCACACGAACAGTGAGTGTATCCTCCCCCCAATCGAGGCCTCTCTTTTTTCTGCTCTCCCCATCCACACAACAGCGTGTCAGACAGTTTTTCTTGGCGAGACGGGCCGTCGTGCTGACAGGAAGGAGACTCCTCAGCAGTTCCACCGCACAAGCAGTGAGTGTATCCTCCCCCCAGTCGACGTCTCTTTTTTTTCTGCTCTTCCCATCCACACAACAACGTGTCAGACAGTTTTCCTTGGCAAGACGGGCCGTCGTACTGACAGGAAGGAGACTCCTCAGCAGTTCCACTACACGAGCAGTGAGTGTATCCTCCCCCCAGTTGACGTCTCTTTTTTTTCTGCTCTCCCCATCCACATAACAGTATGTCAGATAGCTTTCCTTGGCAAGACGGGCCGTCATGCTGACAGGAAGGAGACTCCTCAGCAGTTCCACCGTACGAGCAGTGAGTGTATCCTCCCCCCAGTCGAGGCCTCTCTTTCTTTCCTCTGTCCCCATCTACACAACAGCATGTCAGACATTTTTCTTGGCGACACAGACCCTTGTTCTTACAGAAAGGAGACTCTTCTGCAGTTCTATCTTCTTTCCTTCTTTCTTTCCTTCCTTCCTTCCTTACTTCCTTCGTTCCTTCCTTCTTTTCTCTAGTTCCATCCTTCCCTCCTTCCTTCCTTAATCCCTTTTTTCCTTTCTTTAATTTTTTCTTTCCTTCCACTGCTTCCTTCCTTCCTTCCTTCCCCTGGTTCCTTCCTTCCTTCCTTCCTTCCTTCCTTCCTTTCTTCTTTCCCCTTCCGTCTTTTCTTCCTTTCTTCCTTTCTTCCTTTCTTCCTTCCTTTCTTCTTTTCTTCCTTTCTTCCTTTCTTCCTTTCTTCCTTTCTTCCTTTCTTCCTTCCTTCCTCTTTTCGTTCCATCCTTCGATTTTCTCTCCTTTTCCTGTCCCGTTTTCCATTTTTCCCATTCTTCCTCTCTCTATACCTTTCGCCACTATGTATGGCTGATGATCGTGCACTGGCAGCACTGAAGCAGGCACTCAACTTGAATTCAACTTTGTTTGGTGCCTTTCCCAGCCTGCCTGACTGGCTTTAAATTAGTAAAGAGAGGATGAAGGAAAGGCAAAGGAAAAGAAGGGGACAGATCATTACAGGATTGATTGAATTTGAAGAATTTCAAGGTTGAAAAGAATGGGAAAATCGATGTGAAAGTGTAAAATAGATATAAAATTTACAGTAAAAATAGTGAAAATCATCAACTATTTTGACTATTTCTGGTGATACTGCATAGTGACTGAATGAAAGTGTAAAATGAATATAAAAATAGTAAAAATAGTAAAATAGTTTTCTATTTTATAGCAAGTTTTTCTGTGCTGATTCATCTGTAAAAATAGTTAAAATAGTGGATTATTTCTTTTGTATCAAATAGTAAATAGTCCACCATTTTACTATTTACTATCGAAACGTAGAAATAGTCAAAATAGTGACTATTTTTTCATTTTACCGGTTTATAGATGACGCTAACTAGGTTCTTTCTACAATTTCTAGCTAGCTTTTTTGAAATCATGACCTGTATACTTTTAAAACAAAATTAGAGCTGCAAACCATTTTTTTCTATAACAATGGCTAGCATTTTTCTCTACATTTTTTTAAAAATCGCCAAGCCATTCTGGCCAAAGCCTCAAACACATCTGAATTACTAGCTGGGCTTTAATTCAGGCTTTAATATTTTATGGAAAAATTCAAGGAAAATATATAATACATTTTTATTAATTTTCATTATATTTTCATGACATATTATTAAAGTTGACTATAAGCTATTGTGACTAAGCTAATAAAGCCAATAAGTCTAGGGGGTCATATAAAAATTCATTTGAGTGCAAATGGCATGTAAGACCCCCCCCCCGCCCCCCAAGACCTTCTCGCTTCGGCACACAAATGTTTTTCTTTAAAAAAAATTTTTTTGATACTAACTTTTTTACTGTTTAGAGTGCAAAATCATATTGAACAACCACTAAAACTTAAGTTAAAAACTTGTCAAAAACTTGTTAAAAACCCAAATTTGAATCATTATACAAAAACTATGCCATCGATATATATCTGCAACAGGTTTGTTCAATGCAATTTAATTATCAAACGGTAAAGTGTGCTGGCATTGCATCATCTTTCCTGACAGTATGATACATGAGAAGGGAGGATGTGTAGTCCTCGATCGGCTTGTTATTTCTACCAAACAGTCTCCCGAGGACATCCCAGTTGCCCAGTCCTCCTTCAATTCGGGGCAAACCCAAACAATCAAGCCGCCACCACCCCCGCCTCTTCCCATAACAAATATAGTGTCCAGAGCGGGCAGAAGTCGAGTCAGACTGAGACTCAGTATGAAAAACGAAAAACTGAGACCGCAGTTTCCCCAAAGATCCACTCCCCCTCATAAGGTGAACAGCTGACTAGCACAATAATCCATGACACTTCTTCTAGCTCCTCGTCTAATATACGTCTGCAAGAAGCTGTCGTGGAGAGGAGCGATGGGGGTGATGCTTTAGAAAGAGAATTGGAAGTTTTGTCTGTTTATCTTTCATTGGGCGACAAGGTCAAAATCCCCATACCTAAAGCCTAAACCTAAAAGAATACAATCTATAAGGGCGTCTGTACCAAAATTATTCGACTGAAACATCCAGAGCACTGCAGGGCATCAGAGGAGATCGACTTGTCAGGGGGGGGGATGAGGGAATTGTGGAGGGGGAATGAAAATATCAGACAATTTTTTCAAAATTTTGGACCTCTGGTGCTTCAGAACCAGATGACATCTGGAGAAACTATTTGGTGGCTTTTATATGGCAACTATAGGGATCAAGATTGAGCACTTACGGCTTGTTCACCAGACCTCACTGAGATGAATGCCCAAAAAAGGCTCGATGGCATGCAAAGACCCCCCCCCTCCCCCTAAAGCCCATTTGTATGCCATTGGCACGCAAATAAATTTTTACATGGCCCCTAAATAAATCTCAGTTAAAGTCTATTACAGGGGCCCAGGAATACGGAGAAATCTAAAGAGGAATATATATTTTGACTAATATTGACATAATCGAGGGGGGCCCGGAGGTAGCGTTCTGTTAAAAAAAAAATGTTTGAGCGGCTACATCGTATTACCCAGTCTGTATAGCCGCTCAAACGTTTTAGCCTATATCCCTAAGGCATCCGCCCCCAGGCTTTCTATCTACCTTATAAAATGGACAGTTGAAATGGCTAGTGATAGCCAGTTAACTGTTCATTTTTACTGGCCATTTTGGAAAGTCAACTAGCCATTTTCAAAATAGCCAGTGGTAATATGTATCTCAAGATCTATATCATGGCGTATTAAGCTAAAAATCGCTAAAAATTGGTGTACAAAGCGGGCTCAAAGTGCTTAGAAAGAAACACTAGCTTTCAAAAGCTTATTTCAAGTATTTTTCACTCTGACACAAAATGGCTAGTTAGGTGGATTTCTTAAAAAACAAAATGGTCAGTGGCCGAAATTTATTAGGTAAATTTTGGCTAGTGGCCATTTTTTTTAGAAATCGACCTTACTGGCCATTTTGTGTTAGAGTAAAAAATACTTAGAATAAGCTTTTAAAAGCTAGTGCTTCCTTTTAGGTACTTTAAGCCCACTTTGTTCACCAATTTTTAGCTTCATATGCCATATAGATCTTGAGATACATACCACTGGCCATTTTAAAAATGGCTAGTTGACTTTCCAAAATATTCACTAGCCATTTTCAAAAAAAAGCTAGTTGACTGGCCATTTTTTTGGCCAGTGGCCATTTGTTTTCAACTGGTCATTTTGTGTTAGAGTGAAAAATACTTAGAATAAGCTTTTAAAAGCTAATATTTCTTTCTAAGCACTTTAAACCCACTTTGTACACCAATTTTTAGCTTTATATAGTGACCGGATTTGATTTGATAGGATTTAATTTAATTTAATTTAATTTGAGCTTCAAGCTCAAATCTAGCTGACCAGATTTGAGGTAGATTTGAGGTTGAAGTCTAGAGGTCACTCTCAACAGCACTGAAGACGACATAACACAGTCGATACCACTAGCAAATCTTAAAAAGCCCTAGAGACAAGAAAATTACTAAAAACTAGACTAAAAGCTCAATTAAGACTCTTAAAATTAATAAGCTATTGTCAAAGCTAAGAGCTTATATAAGTTTTTATCTTAGAGTCGCTCGGCTGGTATGCTCGGCCCACACGGCCTGCACACTCGGCTCGCCAGGTCCAGAAGCAAGCATGGATACGCGGCAGGCTGGTACCCTATACTTCAACTTTTGCTATGTTTACTTGGACCTTTGACCATCAGACTTAAAAAAAAAAAAGAAAAAAAAAAATCTCGACATTAGTGACCAGATTTGATTTGATAAGATTTGATTTGATTTAATTTGATTTGATTTGAGCTTCAAGCTCAAATCTGACCAGATTTGAAGTAGATTTGAGGTTGAAGTCTAGAGGTCACTCTCAATAGCACTGAAGACAACATGACACAGTCGACACCACTAACAAATCCTAAAAAGCTTTAAAGACAAGAAAATTACTTAAAACTAGACTAAAAGCTGAATTAAAACTCTCAAAATTATAATGAGCTATTGTCAAAGCTAAGAGCTTACATAAGTTAATGGCTTATAATTATATTATTCTCTCTTTCTGCAGGCCACGCTTTCTTAATAATTCGTATAGCCGGCAGTGTATACTAATGCGACCTTCTTGTTATTATGAGTTGTGGAATCTAGGCGACGCACAGTGGTAAAAAAAAAAAAAATAGGCCTTTCCAGATTTTTTTTTTTTTCTTTTTTTCTACGAAGGATTTCCTAGAGCACCTCTAGGAGTACCTAGAGGAGCACCTTTTAGAAGTACTTTTAAATTAACTTCCTCGTGAACTTATTACTCAACTCAAAGTTTTAAACATCTTTCAACCCTAGTTTCAACCCTGGTTCTAGTCCTAGTTGTTATTGTACGTTTGTCTCTACTAGTGTCTCTACTAGTGTCTTCACCATTCCATCATCGACTTTGTTGAACAGTGAACATGGACCAACCAATCTTTTTCCCCTTGTTTAACTGCACTGTCACCAGACTTTTCTCTCTTCTCTTTACTGTGTCTGTTAAAAAATGAATGAAGTCTGCGTGTATGGCACTGCACGCAGCGACCATCGCAAAAAGGGATTACAGGGACGAAGGCGAGCGGGCAGGCGAAGGGAAAAGGGGGCTCTCTTTTATCCTATGTAAAGAGTGACAAGAAGGATGGATGCATGGATGTAGACAGAAGAGCAGACAGAGGAGAAGTTCTTTGAGTGGCTCTTTAACGATATCTAGGACGATATACATTTCGAAGTTCTAGTCGAAGCTAGTTTTGGTCAATCCTTTTAAGCGTCTAGTTAAGCGTCTACCAAGCTAAAAGTGAAACTGGGATCCTAGATATGATTCAAACTCTAGTTGAAACTAGTCATTTAGCCTTTATTTTTTTTTATATATACAATAAAATTTTAAATTAAAAAAAAAAAGAATAGACGTTTTCAGATTTTTTTTTTTTTTTTACCACTGTGCGTCGCCTAGTTTGCAACAAAGGGGCATGCATGCAGTTTGAAGGTTTTATGGACCATAGAGACAGAACTAGACTACGGTGCAGCACGTAAACGGCACCAAACATATTCAAATACTGTAAATCCATGCAGGAAAAACATTGGGCAAGTTAAAAACGTTGTTTAAACTGGTCCATAAAGAAATGAAGTCATGAGACAACTGGGGACATGTTCTTTAATTGGAGTAAAAAACTTTTTTTTACCTGTCGTCGCCTTTTTGCTCATATTTTAGGCTGTTTTACATAATAAAAGTTTGTATAGCTAATCTATATCATAAAAAGCTCTTAGGTCTTGAATGAGGCACCTTTTGACCGCTAAAAACACTAGAAATCAGCCCTAGAAACCTAGTTTTTATAAGGTAAAGGGTGCAGCTTATTTTGCACCTGTTTTACACCTGATTTAAAGTGCAAACTTATTTTTGCTCCAGCACCAGCACCTTATGCACCTTTTCTCAGCCTTAGACTGAACTGACCGAACTGCAGGAACTGAACTGAGAGAGAAACCTTTGCTTGTACGTCTTCGGCAAAAAAGATAGGGAATCAAAGGAGATTG
>JAHBMJ010005036.1:0-20000 GCA_018398765.1 Chromera velia | reverse complement strand
GGAGAGAGATGCATGCAGGGAGGGAGGGTCGCGGGAGAAATGAGAGAGAAGAAACCGCGGGGGCCAAATAGGAAGGAGGCCTGGTCTTCGTTGATGTTTTGGCGCTGCGGTGGCTTAGACTAATTCACTGCGGCGAAGATGGGGGGTTGTACCTGAAGATCGATGACGAGGAAGGATGAGAAAGAGAACGTTGGAAGGAGGGAAAAGGAGAGGGAGACCTGTACCTCACGAGGAAGACAGCGGGGAAGTGTTGTGTTTTCAGTAGGAGTCAGTGACTCATTTGGGGGGAGGAGAAAAAAACAGGAGCGCGAGGGGGAGGAAAAAGGAAAAAAAGGCCAGTTTGGATGGGAGGCGCTGGGGAGAGAGGAGAGAAGAGAAATCTTGGGAGTGTCCCGAAATGGTGATTGGAAAGGATGCCTTCCCTCTGGGGAAGAGGTGGGGTGGAAGGAAAGAATGGGAGGGATTTTGTTCTGTTTCTGGTTGTTTGGCGTTAGAAGGGGGGTGGGGCGTTTGCAGGAAGAAAACAAAGGAAAGGTAATCTAGGTCGGAGGGAACAGGACAGCGAGCGCTGCGGACGAAGAGGGAGGTAGAAGTGCTGAGAGAGAGCGGGTACGTGCGTGACCACACTCTGATTTGGGTAGTTTATTAGAGAAAGGCTGCGGGGTGGCCAGCCGATGGTACCGGCAGGTTTGCACACAGCAGACGGGCATGCAGGCCGGGGGGGGCTGTGAGGCGGGATGAAGCAGACTTGGTGTCTCTTGTCGCCTCGGTCCGGTCTGGTGCCTCCATGTAGACTGGTCTCTCCTCTGGCGCTTTGGGTCTCTCTGGGGACAGTCGAAGTTTTTGGACTGGTGCATACATGGTGTGATGGGATGTTTGTGCACGCGGGCCAGGGGTCTCCTGGAACCCTTTTATGCTTGTGTCTTTTCTGTTGTTGATCATCTTTTGCTGCTGTCTTCTGTTTGCTTTTGACTGATTGATTGATTGACGCAGAGGAGTGGGGTGCCCAGCCTGCCGGAGGCGAGTGGACTGCCGGCGCTGAGGGCGCACCTGCTGGCGGAGACGACTGGGGCTCCGGCGGCGGCGGCAACTGGGGAGCTGACAACGCTGGCGGTGGGTGGGGGACTGGGAGGGGCTCTTCTCTTTTGGCTGTGTGTGATGTTTTGCTTTTACTGTGAGAGTGGGCTGTCGGGTGCAAGGGTTTTGTGTGTGTGTGTGTGTGTGTGTGTGTGTGTCTTTGTTTTGTTTTGCCTCCACGAGTGTTTTCGTTTCGTCTTCTGCGGCGGGTTGGCTGTCTGTGATCTGCCACTGGATCATCGAGGGGGAAGGGGGATTTGGAAATGGACCGGAGATGTTGTCTGTCTGTTCTGGTAGGGGGGGAACATCAGGGCCGAATGAATCCGTTTGAGTGAGTATCTTTTCTTCTGCAGGGGGGAGGCGTAAGGCCTTCTTTTGATTTTTTTTTCTGTGTGCCCGGCTGAGGGTGGCAGCGAGTGTTCCTGAGAGGACACTGCATGTTTCTCTGTTGGTCTGTTCGTGTGTCTGTCTGCTTGCCATCGTGTCTGTCTGCCTGTGTGAGAAAGAAGATGAGTGTGTATGCTGGTCAGTGTTTGCACATCGCTGGGAGGGCGTAGGGGAAGAGGAGGAGGAGGCGGTGTTCATTCTCCCTGACCGGCAGGAGGGAGAGAGGTAGTGAGTTCTCTTTCTTGTTCGTTTTTGTTCTGTTGGGACCTTTCGAGAAAAAAGGACAGAAATCATACCTGGTCGTTCGCGTGTGGTGTGTTGGTGTGCAGGCGGCGACTCCTGGTAAACGGCCACTGGGAGAGCCCTGGAAGGAAATCGGCGCGCGAGAAGATCGTAGAATCATCCTAGACGCTTTCTGACACACACTGATATGCACAACAGATAAGAAAGAGAAGCAAAGAGGCGGAGAAGGAGGCGCAACGCAAAACGAAGGGGGGGGTCTGAAAGGAAAGGCTAGGCATGCAGGTGATCTAGCTTCCTTGGTTGGTCTCTTGTGTGTCGAGGGAGTGGGAGGGAGGGTGGAGCGTTGCTGGGAGTTTGTGGCTATCGGCCTGCTGGTCCGAGATGCTCAAGCACTTAGTGCGTCTCCGTTGCCCTCTGTTCTGTTCCTTCCCTGTAGCCCTCTGATCAGACTTGAACATTCTTTCTTCTGGATGCTGACCGTCACCTCCATGGGATAATACCTGAAAGAAAAAATATATGCATCAATTTAATTCCATGCAGTCTGTTGTGGGACCAGGCTGGGGTCCTGTAACCGGTTGCCTAGTCTGAAGTATTCGCCCCTCTTTCCTCCTTCTGCAAGGCTGTTCTCTGTCTACTTTTTCACAAAGTTTTCCATCCGCGATGACTGATTGACTCATTTGGCTGTGACTCACACCGTCTCAACCTCCAGAGGCCTCCCTTGTTCCCTCCACCAAGCTACATGGACCTCTTCGGTCTGCAATGACTCTGCATGAATTTTCTTCTGCCTTCGAACACCACCTTTCTTCCGTGCTGCTTCCTTGCCATGCGTACCTGTGCTGGGCAACCCGGCAACCCATTTCCTGTTGCCCGTCTACTTGGTCTCTTTCCTTGTCTAGTTCCTTGCTAGAGTACCATGCATGTGCAACTGCTTGTTTATATATATCTGCCTTTCTGAGCCCTAGCTCTCGATCTGCCTACTGACTTTCGATCCGCCTCCCTGCCTCCTTTTGTTTCAATTAGCCCTATATAGAATTAACTCTAAATAGAATTAACTATATATAGAATAAAACCTTTTTTAAATTGATATATTCTAGTTACGAATCTAGTAATCGTTGTTTAAATAATTTGTTGGATAACATCTACTAGTTTATATTGATTATAAATTACATGTATGACGGTGTGAATGTTCTCTAGACGTCTAGAAGGCTGCCGCTGCTCAACGCACACGATACATAAGGGTCTGTTCAAACTCACCGTATGCATTGCTCACTTTCCGAGAGGTTCCTTTGCTGATCAATCTAGAAGCCTCAATTAATTCAGACTGGAGACGAGATACGCACACAAGCTGCTTACGAGAACGTGTGTCTAAAACGCGTGGTGTCCGTTTATCTTACGATCTGCACTGTCTGACGCACGATAACAGACTTACAACTCTCAATCACATAACCATCAGATCAATCAGTCTGAATCAACTCCGTCTCCTCAGCAAAGCATGTGGCCCCCGCACGCTCGCGTATGCCGTGGCCCCCCAGGAATTCACGCCGCAGTATCTGATCGGGCCGCGCACGTCAGCCCCGCACCGACCATCACATTCATAATCACCCCCCATGAATTCCATTCATGCACGCAGGCACAGAATATGACTGTACGCAACGCTAACACCAGAATGTTCAGACTTCCAAAAATTTGGTCTGACGATCAGCTCTCTGCTGACCAGTGGGCACCCACTTGACCGTTGCCCCCAAATCTGCCAACTCCTGCAAGACATACTCAAGCTCAGCCTGCTGATGAGGCTCACTCTTGCACTGCCTGCTAGCCAACTGATTCATTAAGGGCTGTGAGTCACTCACAACGAGAACCTTGGGAAACACCCCCCAAAGTTTCTTGATCAAGTTGAACACACTGAAGGAAAGCTTGACACCATCACGCATCGCAAACAACTCTGCAGTGATGGTGGACCCGAGCTTTTGAGTGCACTTCTTGCTCGCCCATACAACGGTGTTGTCCTCACTCACTTTCTCCAAATCACCCACCTCCTCTTGATTGAGGATCTGCATCTCCCATCCCAATCTCCCCTCTCTCAAACTTAATTGGTAGGACGCATCGACCCACACAACAAGTGCGGGCACCCTTCTCACCTTTTTCAGCTTCAAAGGCTTGGCCGTCACCTTTGCGTGCCACAGTGCTTTTTCAGTAGCCAGCACAAAGATAGGAGACAGACGGGTGCTCGAGCGGGACAGGTAGGATAATAAAAATGAGAGGCTAGGCTGGGTGCGAACCGCCCATCCCAATGCCCCCACATTCTTCTGCTGCTCCTTCTGCAATGAAGGATCGACATCCTTCTCGGTCGGGAGAAGGAGGTCTTTATCTGTGATCGGCTTCTTCACTTCTGGACTGATAGACTCTGCCATGTTCATGATGTAGACGCTCTAATCAAAGAGCATCTCACCATCCCTCATGCACACCGACATGCCGACATAGGTGTGCATCTCTTCATTATCCATGCGCTCGGGCTCATCTGTGTTGAACATCGTACATACTGCTGCTATGTCGTCATCAACAGATGGAGAAAACACAAACAGGTCGTCTACGTGCATCACCATCAGACCAATCGCCTCCCCCTTCTTGTTTCTCTTCACGAGAATCGACTCACAAACCTCTGTTCACCCCAGCCCACGAACTTTCTTCTTGAAGAAATCGGTGTAACACTTGAGAGCATCGGCCAGTCCGTAGACGGCCTTCACAATCTTGATGTATACCCCACAACGCAAGCCAGGATAGACCTCGATCGGCAGGTCATTAGGCAAACGAAGCCACACACCTTCACCGATCGGAGCCTGCAGGAAGGCAGTCGACACATCGACCTTCACTGCTTGCCACCCCCGACTGAGGGCCGAAACAAACGCAACCCTTGCCAGGCCTGCATCTGCAGTCCCGGAGTAGGTTTCGAGAAGCTCTCAATCTCGAGGGTCCTGAAACCCCCGGGCAACGAGCCTTGACTTCGCAACTCTCTTCCCCTCCTTCAGCTTCCACGTCTGGACCCAACGGAGGGTGATACCCTTCACCCCCGGCTGGGGAGTCAAGGTCTGTGAAGATAAATCAAAAACAGAACAAACACACTACTGGGCTAGCTCTTTCCGATCTGCCTCTTTGAAGAAACCTTGCTCTATCTCCTCTTCGGTTGCCAAAATGTGTCCTTTTGCTTTGTTCTCTCTCTCCAAAAGCTTTCTCGCTCTCTCTGCTTTTAGGACGGCACACGCGACTTCAAAGTGCGTGTCCATTACCTTGCTAATCCGCTCTTCTGTCAACTTGCATCGCTTCTCTCTGTTCTTCCTCACTGCTGCTTTCCTTTGTTTCTTTGTCATCTGTGACCAACGAACAAACTCAGCTGCTCTCGCTTCTTCGGCAACTTGCTCTACTACCCTATCAACGGGGGACAGAAAGTTAACATCAACGGGATCGGAGTTCTCAGCGACAGGCTGAGGGACTGGGGGCTCTGGCTGTGGAGCCTCCTCTGCAAGGCGCTACAAAATAGACTCGGGAAGTCTGCCCTCGGCAGGCAGATCAAAACGCTCCACGATGTCTTTCTGTGCGATTCGATCAAACTCGGCAAGACGAAAAGAACTATCCTCCTGCTTCTTCAGTCTTGCAATGCTCGCCCCCCTCAACTGCTGTTCCCCCTCCCTAACTATCTGAGCAGGGAAGAGGGCGCCGTTGGACTCTCTTGCGAGAACGCCCTTCAGCACAGAGGAACGAACACCTCTGGTTAGATCTACAGGAGGCAACTCACCCTCTGCATCCACATGGTCTGACAACGCATCATCAGACCCGACCACCCCATCTGTGCGGTTATCATCGGCATCCCACCCAACCCAGAAGTCTCCGTCTGACTCTCTGCTAGGAATCTCCTGCTCTTTCCTTCCATCTATTCCCCTTCAGTCAGCATCGAAGTCTCTTGTTCCTACGCCAACCCACTCTTCTAGAATGATGTGAAATGGATAGACCCGCAGTGCCTTCCATCTCCCTCCCCAGCAGAAAAGAACCGAAACGACCGTCAGTCCTATTACCCCCCCGAAAAGAACATACTCACTCTTTTCGAAGGGCGAGGAACGACGGAAAGAAGGGTCAGTGATGCGCACAACATCACCGCAAGAAATGGAGGGAACGCCAGACAGCCGACCAAACACACACGCATTCGGAGAACGGCCGATCGAATTGTGCACCACATCATTCAGTGCATTGGCAACACCCGGCAAGACAGCCGGCCACATGAAAAATGGAATACGTGCTTGCAATAAAAATTTGTTCAAAAGAGAAATGAAGGTCAAATTGGCTCTCTCTACGAATGCCTGAACCTCAGGAGTGCCTGCAGTGGCGGGCCAAATTCATTATCAACCCCCTCATTTTCACACACCCGAAGATACCCTTCCTCTCCCGAAAACTCCCCACCGTTGTCTGACCAAACAATCAGAGGCTTTCCGAAACCAGCAACCTCCCAACGGCAGATCTATGAAAGAAGGTGCCTCTCTGCATAGTCCTTCAACCGAAGGGCCTTCAGAGAGATACGACGGAACTTCCAATCAACAATGACGGAGACATATCTGAACCCTCCGTAACCCTTCTTCTTCATGTCTTTGATGTCGTGGTAGATGATCCTGTTGAACTTCTCCAAGGGACGCCTGTCCCCCAAAGACGACTCTTCGTCACTCCCTTCGCTCTCATCGTCACCCCCCACTCCGGAGAGCGCCTCCTCTGCCCCAGCCCTCTTTCTCTTTCCACGCTTCTTGGCCTTCTACCCCCGACGCTTCAAACGTCGACGGCGGAAGTTGACTTCCCGACATGCCCTACACTCCCTCCGCACATCTCTGCATTCTTGCAGGCTGTACGAGAGACCGACCCCCTTCTCTCTCAACGTCAAAAGGAGTCGCTCCCCCGTTGCGTGCGCAAGACGAGAATGCAGCACATACAGGAGATGCTTTCTATTCTCTGCAGAAAGAGACGTCTCATCTTTCTTTTCCCCCGCACATGCAGAGAAAAAATAAGAATGAAGAGACTTGGCTGGCTGGACTGCCATGTCTGCACTCCTCCTCAAGTATACTGACGCCACCCCCCATCGGTCTTTCACCTCAGTCTCAAAAAAGAGAATAAAAGGAATGGAACCAGACTGATCAACAGGCGCAACAAAACGATTGCCATCGATGTCACTAAGTCTCAGCTAACTCGGCCTCCCACTTTCCCCCCCAAGATAAAGCTCTTTCTTTGCACACGCGAAAAGAGCTCGACCAACGGACGAGTGAATGACGGTTTTTTCAGGTATCAGACGCACCCTCCCTATTTTGTCCTTAACGAGGAGGTGACACGTCTTTACCTTATCACTCTGGAGGCCTGCAACATTAGAGGTGAGACGGAACTGCACTGTCCTACTCTTTTCCAATATAACAAACTTCTCACAGCAAGGAGGTAAAAGAGACAAAGAACAACCAGTGTCAGTCAATTCCGACCGATAGTTGTCTTCCTCTTCTCTAATGAAAGCGACAAGAAAGGCTTCAACAGGATTCACAGGTCTATTCTCCACCACTTCATCAAACTCATCATCAGCAAACTTCTCAGCGTTATGGAGGGTGGCTTGAATGAACCCCCCCCGCCCTGCAGCTCTTCTGGAATTTGCCCTGCATTCCGGGGAGGAGCTGCTTTGCCCGCCGGAGGCAGGGATACTCACAAACCCAAACTAGCAGAGGAGGAGGACATCTCATCCCATTCATCTCCTTTTCTCATATCAAAGGTGGTGCCAGAGACTCGTGGAATCGCTGCCCCAGCAGCCTCTCTCCCCCGCTGTCTCTTCTTTGGGCAGCAGCTCACAAAATGCCCCTTCTCCCCACACCTAGGCATATCTTTCATGCCATAGGTGGCGTTCTTGGCAGGGCACTTCTCTCCCCTGTACACAAACCCACCGCTGGAGCAGCGGGAACCGGAGGGACCGGATGGGGAGCTGCTGGACGAAGCAGCATTGGTGTCATAGGAGGGAGTCACTTCCCTCTTGCCTTTTTTCCCCTTTCCTTTCTTTCCCTTCTTCGCACGTCCCTCTGCCGCCCCAAAAAACTCCTGGTGCTTGGGAGGTGGGGTCTGGCTTGGACGACTCCTCCACCTGCCTGCCAACCCTCTTCCCATGGAAGATCTTGGCATCCTCGACGAGACGGGGACAGATCTCGGCATACATCAGAGCATCGGACTCCTTCTTCAATTCACTGGCTGCCCTCCTCACTCCATCCAGCCACTCCTTATCCAAGCACATCTTCTCAAGAGTGCGCTTTTGAGTCGAAGGATCAAGCTTGTAGCCTTTCACCTTTGCCTTGGCAAAGAGCTTGTTCTCCTTTACCAGGGTCTGGAAAAGGTCGTCTCCCCTCTCCCTCTTCATCGCAATGTACCTCTCCTCGAACTGTCTGCACTCCAATTCCTTAGGATCAAGAATCGTGGCGGCGACAGCGGCGAGAAGATCCTCCCCAAACTTCTGCTCCTGCTCTTCGATGGTGAGCGTGTTGTCTTTGAGGTCGTCGAACTTCTTGAAAGCACGCAACAAAGCCAGGGTCCAGAGCTCTTTCCTCTCATTATCATCCGGAATGAACTTGGCCTTGAGCTGGAACTTGGCAAACTTCAGGAACTCTCTTCTCTAAAGGTCAAAACCTTCCATGGAGTTCAGTTCATTCATTCAGTTGAAGTCATGGGGCTTAGGAGGAGAAGGGGAAGCACTGGCAGCTGCAGGAACCTGGGAGTTATCTCCTGGTATTTCAAGACGTCTGCAAGAAAAAGAGAATGAAACGTTTGAGCCCGCATAGAGAACACCAAATTATGATGGTGTGAATGTTCTCTAGACGTCTAGAAGGCTGCCGCTGCTCAACGCACACGATACATAAGGGTCTGTTCAAACTCACCGTATGCATTGCTCACTTTCCGAGAGGTTCCTTTGCTGATCAATCTAGGAGCCTCAATTAATTCAGGCTGGAGACGAGACATGTATACAAGCTGCTTACGAGAACGTGTGTCTAAAACGTGTGGTATCGGACTCCGTTTATCTTACGATCTGCACTATCTGACGTACGATAACAGACTGATAACTTTCAATCACACAACCATCAGATCAATCAGTCTGAATCAACTCTGTCTCCTCAGCAAAGCACGTGGCCCTCGCACGCTTGCGCATGCCGTGGCCTCCCAGGAATTCACGCTGCGGTATCTGATTGGGCCGCGCACGTCAGCCCCGCACCGACCATCACATTCACAACATGTTTATATGTAGCTGAGTAGCTTGTTAATTTGTTTAAGTACCAGTGGACTAGCCAGTAGATTGTATGATATGTTTCTTTTGTATGAATCAATTTGCAAAGCTTGTGAAGAAAAAAGTTGGAAAAAATTAATTGACGATCCGATTCACCGTCTGACAACTTGTGTCCGAACGGAGGTGCCGCGGGGGAGACTGAGTGATCTCTGGTATAGGTGACTGAAGCGTATATCAATAAAAGAAGTATATGAGCACGGGGAGAGATAGGAAGCCCGAGGAGGTACGGGGGTAGGACAGGCCGAAGAGCGGGTAAGGCGGTACTTCTCGTTTCTTTTTCAGAGGGACGCCCAAACGGTGGATGCAGCTGTGTGTGTGTGTATCCATGCCTATATTTTATACCTGTGTTTACTTGTATCCGTGCCTGTATTTTGTACCAATGTGTGCGTGCATCCGTGGTTGTGTGTGTATATTTATGTGTGAGTCTATATCTTTCTCTGTGCGTGTGTGTGTTCTCGCAGGACTTGTGTTTGGCCCTCCGCTCGAACCCGCCCACGTACCCACCCACGAACGTATACCGAACTGCGATAGGCTACTACCCCAAGAAGCCTTCCTGTGACTCTATGGTCTGTCAATCAAACTCAGGGCTTTGGCAGGCTGGCGCTTTTAGCACCAGGGCTTTGGCGATAGAAAGCTCATTCTTTTTAGTTTGTAATATCGTCAGGGCTCTGACGATAGAAGGCTAATTCTTTCTAGTATATAATACAGCTCCAGCCCACAGCAGCTTAAAAATGTTATAACTACCCCCTTGATGCTTCACTGCTTTTCTAAATAAGGCTCTTTAAGACACCAAGATCCATTGTGGAATGTCTTCAAACCACCAAAATCCGTTTAGCTCTTTCAAATTTAATTTAAACCATTAGTTAAACCATCAACTATAAAAAAAAATGAAATAACATGTAAAATGAAATTTAAAATAAAATGCTTTATCTGAACTGAATTTCAAATTGCTTTTCATGATGCAATTATATAGTTTAAAGGAGTTTAAAGTAGTTTAAAGCTTTTAATTTTACTTCTCCTCATATTTCTGTTCGCGAGACGGGCTGCACGGTCAAATACAGGCGGCGTATATACAGTAGAATCAAGCGATTCCATGTCTAATATACTAGTCTGACGCTTCGTTCTCCTCTCTTCCTATATCAAGAGAAGGCACCTGCTGTACCCTAGGCTATCCTCCATTCTTTTTCTCTTTCTGTTTCTCTTTAACTCTTTTTTAATTCACTGCGTTTTCAAGAAACACGTCAGGATCAACTGATGGCGAGCTGGCTCTGTTCTTGCTTACAGGCAATGCATCAGATTGGAAGTGTGAAAGCTAGTCTCCAACTGTTCATTGCTTCTCAGAGCCCAGTTACCACATTGACTAGTAAAAGCATCGAAAGCGAGAGCCTTCTACACTTCCTTCTGTACACTGCCGACCTTACTCACTCTCTCACTCACTCAGCCACTCACTCACTCACTCACTCACTCACTGATTCATTCAAGCATCCACTCACTTTTTCAGTCACTCCCACACTCACGCACTCATCCACGCTCACTCACTAACTTATTCATTCATTCATGCATTTATTCATTCATTCATTCTAAATCATTCATTATTTATTCATTATTCATTTATCTACTGTCTCATTCACTAACGCCCTCATTTACTCACCGACTCACCCACCCGTACTCACTAGCCTTCGGCACGGTCGGGCTTTGGCGTGGCCGCGTTTTTGGCACGGTTAGGCTTTGGTATGGCTGCGCCTTTGGCGCGGTCAGGCTTTAGCAGCTGGGTGCCTTCGGTGCCCGGGCTTCGGCGGCCGCTCCGGATCAACCATAGAAAGCCTTCTTGGGGGTACAGGCTACACCGACTATGTTGAGTATCAGCCAAGACAACAAACACTTATTTGCCAGTGAGTAGTTCAAACTCACAGAAGGTTCAACTTTCCGCTTGTCTGTGTACCAAATGCAGGTCAATATATGCAAAGATTCTGAACCCGGTCCTTATGAACAGTTTGAGGATTCAGAACGAACAGTCCGATCGCACTGAGACTGTAAAAAGGCGAAGCTGAAGATGTTAGACGCAAAAAAGTCAGGTGCATCCAAGAGACTCAGTATCTATGTATGTATGTATGTATGTCAGAGAAAGGAAATTGGGCTTGAAGTCGTGCACGAAGTGTTAGTAGTACTGTGTTACAGTATTCGTAACATAGTGAGGCGAGCCACGGGACCAGCCAATCCCGGGGTAAGCCGAACTAACGTGCACCGCCGCCGTATGGGATGCCCGCAGCTCAGAGACCAACACACGCACGCAGGCTCATGGAGGCGCCGCCATGCCAGTCTGTATGAGAAGAAAATTAAATAAAATAGAATTAATTCAGTCAGCTGCGTATAGCCTGGATTGAGTAAACAACAGTTGCTTGCAAAGCTTCTAGAAGCAGTTTGGAAGTGAACCTTAAACTGACAGACTTTCTGTAGTAGAGATCTAACTGAACTAAGTGCGCTCACTTAGGAGAAGAGGAGTTACCTCCTTACATGGTAGCAACAGAGCCTGGTTGATCTCTCCAGGACCTCTGTTGCTCAGTCTGATACTGTAACAGTTATCTTCTTTCTTAGCAAGTGAATTCTTTTCTTCTCTCAAGACTTTCTCTCGATAGAGCAGATTCTACAGCAATTGCTGGAGGGGCAGCAATTCATGCAGTAGCAGATGATCCAGGTATAGCAGATGCAACAACTTCAGCAACAACAGATGGACGCTCTGGGAGCACAACAGCAACAGACAGCCACCGACGGGGGCCCAATCTATCAACAGCAGCAGCAGATACCAGAACAGCAGCAGCAGTAGCGGATGAATCAACAGCCGACTTCTCCGCCTCCCCAGCGGTCGAACTTCAAGGCGAAAGAGCCGCCGGTGTTTCATGGGGACCGGAAGTTGCTCGAAGGTTGGGTCACGGATATGAGGGAATATATACAGCTCTCAGACATTCAGGTATCGAAGCAGTTGGGGTCGGTGCATCAATACTTCTCCCGATTCCTTAAGTAATGGTATGACAAGACGCAGAGGTCCGCCTCTCCTTTTGTCAACGTAGAAGATCTCTTCACCCGTCTGTCCGAGCGTTTCCTCAATCCCAACAAACAGACAGACTTAAGAGGGGAAGTCCGGAACGTCCGTTGTCAGGGCAATGAGGGGGTTCATAAGTACTCTGTCCGATTCAACGATATTGCAGAAGGAATCGTTGATGTGAGTGAGATCGATTTGATGTACGACTACATTCGGGGCCTTCCGGATGAGGTGAAGAAGGAAGTGAGGAGAAGGAAGCCTGACAGTCTCGATGCTGCGATGAAGGATGCAGAGGAGGCCAAGCAGCTGTTGAGTAAGGGGAGAAAGAAAGACTACGGGGGCCAGGGCAGAGACGGGCGAAGTGATTCGCACCCATCTTTGCGACCTCAGTCCCAATTGAACAATGGGCCCGTCCCGATGGATCTCAACCGAATCTCCCGAATTTATTCCCTTTCCCAAGATGAGATCAAGAGGCATATTCAGGAGAATAGGTGCTTCAATTGTCATGCGGTGGGACACTCTGCACGCCAGTGTAGGAACCGCAAGCAGCAACAGCAACAAAAGGGTCCTAGAGGTCATGGGGGTCACAAAAATTTCTACGGAGGTCAAGGACGCATGCACAACCTACAGAGTGGGGTGCAGCAGCACTATGGTGGTTCGGTGCAGGGGCAGTGGGGGAATCCAGTCATCCCGCAGGGGCTTACGCCTCCCCCTGGACTCTGCCCACCACCGCAGTTCCAGGGGAACCCTCCCCAGTGGTCACAGCGCCAGCAGCAGAATGCACTCCCGAGAGGGATGTACTCCACGACTGGGAGTAGGACAGGCAGGAGGGGGAAATTGATTACCTTCCACGGCATAGCGAATGGCATCCCGATCCGTGCCCTTTGGGATCTAGGGGCGGACTCCATTTATGTGAGCAAGAGAGTCGTTGAGGCTGGGGAGTTCCGTTTGTCTGCCTTGGAGCCCTCCACGTACAAAGGGGGCATCCGTCTCAATGGTGTGTAGGCTCCTTTGACTACTGTCCAATGGGAGGCGCTTGACATCGATCTGAGAATTCAAGACTTCGCAGCCCCCCTGACCATGACTGTACTTGATCTGGACGAGGATTATGATGTGGTCCTGGGGATGCCCTTCTGTGAGACCTTCAAACCCCTTCCCAATTTCGAAGCAAAGTCTCTCTTCATCGCTGCAGATCGTTTTCCCTCCGGATCGCAGTTCACACTGTATGACTTGGAAGTCTACCACATTTTGGGGGCCGAGCCTGAGCCCCTAACCCACAGAGAGATCTGTAGGCTTTCCAAGAAGGAATCTACCACCTTCCGGTGCTATCGTCTTGAGGTCCGCCCTCTTCTCTCCGTTTCCTCCCCCCTGGAGGTCAACCGAATCCAAGGAGCCAAGACACAGAGGCCTCCGCCTCTCTTATCTTTCCCACCCGATCACCCGGTCAATTTGGATGATTACACAAATTTCCGTAGGGAGCTGCAGGAGGAGGGAATGAGGCCGGGGATGAGAAAGGTTCTGGAGAAGCATTTCAGCATCTTCCCGAATGAGATTCCCACCCTCTCGCCCAAGTCTTAGAGGGAAGTCGAGTATCACATCAAACTCGAGCCAGGTCACCGCTCCCCTGCTCAAGCTCCATATAGGCTCATCTACAGGCAGCTTGATGAGCTCCAAAAACAGTTGGAGTCATACTTGGCCAAGGGTCAGATCTACCCTTCCAACTCCCCGTTTGCTGCCCCTGTCCTTTTTGTCACGAAGGCTGACGGCACTCAGCGTATGTGTATTGATTACACGCAGCCGAACAAGATCTGTGTGAGGGACAGATATCCCTTACCGCATCCGGATGACTTGATTTCCCGCCTGCACCGGGCCAAGTACTTCTCGTCTCTCGACTTGAGACAGTACTTCCATCAGATCCGGATGGCCGAGGGCGACGAGGAGAAGACTGCTTTCATAATAAGGTACGGCACGTTTGAGTGGTTGGTCATGCTGTTTGGCTACTGCAATACGCCTGGTATCAGCATACGTATGATCAATAAGACATTGCGCCCTTTGTTAGACAGGTGTATAATTGTTTTTATTGATGATCTCTTGATTTTTAGCCGCACTCCTGAGGAACACGAGAGAGATGTGGAGGCCGTCCTCCAGCTCCTTGCCGACGAGTCTCTCTATGTCAAACTGTCGAAGTATGATTGGTTCCGGACCGAAGCCAAGTTCCTGGGGCTGGTCATCAGTGAGGGTGGATTCAGGCCTGCGCCTGAGAAGGTGCAGGGACTCCAGGACTTCCCCAAGCCGACCGACCGCACTTCACTGCATCAGTTTGTGGGGTTAGGGAATTGCTTTCGGAAGTTTGTTAGGGGGTACAGCTAGGTTGCTTCTCTGCTTCTCTCTCTTCTCCGCACCTCAATCCCCTTTGTGTGGGAGCCTGTGCATGATCAGGCATTCGTTGCTCTAAAGAAAGCTGTCTGTGAGCTTGCCACCCTTACACTGCCTGACTCCAGTCAGCCTGTCTACATTGCACACGATGCCTCACAGTTATATCAAGCTATCGGGGCAGTTGCCATTCAGCGCTATCAGAAGACAGGAGCATACTGTCCGCTTGCCTTTGGCTCCCGCCGCCTGACCCCCACCGAGGCATGCTATTCAGTGAGGGAGTTAGAGCTGTTGGCGATTTTCCATTTTGCGAAGGTTTGGCATCATTTCTTGATGCCCGGGTCGGAGTTTTCAACGGACCACAAGAGTTTAGAGAATTTGGAGAAGTCGTTTGAGCACTGCAGTCTGCGTGTGAGACGGTGGATTGAGTTTCTGGAGGAAGTGGCGGTTCCGATCAAATATATTCCGGGGAGGGCAAACATCGTTGCCGACACACTTTCCCGCAATCCGCCCCCTTTGGTCCAGTCCTCCCCTTCTGCCCCTTTGCCATCTATCAGAGTGAGGCAACCTACCCCGCCAACGGTCAGTCAGGCCGGCAGTCTTGACGACGATGAGGTCCCAGGGCTTGAACCTGAGTATGAGGATAAGGGGGCAGTGGTTGGCGAGACCCGTTCTTTGGGGGGGGGGCACGGGAACACTGAGCAGCGTCAGTGCCGGACAACCTTGAAGGTTGAGGGAGATGTTGATCTGCAGAGGTGCTATAGAGAGGAGTATGCAAACGATCCCTGGTTTGCCCCAGTGCATGCTTACCTGAAGAATTCCCCAAACAAACTCCCCTCCCCTCATCTGGTACCCCGTTTGAAATGTCTCTCTCTGAGAGATGGTCTGTTGTTCTGGGGGGACCGCCTTTGTGTCCCTCGCTCACAGCGTACGGCTCTTATTTGGGAGAGCCACTCATCTCCCGAGAGTATGCACTTCGGGGTCGGGAAAACCTACAGTCGAATGGCAGAGAGATACTTCTGGCCTCAGATGTAGAGAGATGTACGCAGATTCGTTCGTGCCTGTGATCCCTGCCAGAGAAGCAAAGCTCCCAGCCGAGCGCTACCTGGTCTCCTCCGGCCGCTCCCTGTTCCCAACTACGCATGGGAAGTCACTCAAATTAACTTCCTCGTTAGACTGCCCGCCTCCGGGGATGAACAGTTTGACTGTCTTATGGTTGTCACTGACTCTCTGTCAAAAGGGGTATGCCTGATCCGGACCTACACAACAGCAATAGCAGAGCAGGCAGGCCAGCTATATTATGAAAACGTCACAGTAAAGAAGGGGTGGCAGTGTACGATCCTCAGTGACAGAGACCCCCGTTTTCTGTCTCAATTCTAGCAGACTCTACACACCCTCTCGGGCACGTACCTATCGTTCTCCATGACGGCACACCACAACACACCAGGGTCAGCAGAACGTATGAATCGAACAATCGAGGAGGCCCTCCGTTGCCTCGTTGAGACCCAGCATCACCGATGGGCGGAATTCATCCCGTTCCTTGAGTTTGTATACAACACATCTGTCCATGTCGGGACAGGTCGCTCTCCCTTTCAGCTCAAACACGGAAAAAAACCCCTCACGCTCCCTGCTCTTTCTCTTTCTCCTTCTGTCCAGCCTTCCCCCGAGGCCTCTGACTTTTTGAAGGAACACAGAGAAGCCATTGAGGCCATCCGTGCCTCTCTCAAAACAGCCCAGTCCAGTCAGATCCGAAATGCCAACAGACGACGCCGCTCAACCGACGACATCAAGGTGGGGGACTGTGTGCTTATCCATCGCTCTTACTGGGTAACCGCTGCAAAGCCCGATGTTCCCCTGTACAGCTGCAAGCTCGACAGCCTATGGTTTGGTCCCTTCGAAGTGACCCAGTTTGATCAGTCCCGAGACAATTTCGAAGTGACTGTCGCCCTGCCAGCGGGAAGCCGCAAAGACCCCCATGTGTACACGTCGCTGTGCAAGCTGTACTGCCACGAAGGACGGGGCCGTCCGGCCGTCCAATTACCCTCCTGGGCCAACGAAGAGTATAAAGTCGAAAAGGTCCTTGGTATTCGGGGAAGAGGCAGAGGACTAGGTAGAGGAACCCAATACCACGTGTAATGGGTGGGGTTCCCTGAGAGTGAAGCGTCTTGGGAGCCAGTCTCCCACCTCCGAAATGTGAAAGAGAAAATCAAAGAATTCAAGCGACGATCAAAGTGAATAGACAGGAATTGTACGGTCAATTTTGGTTGGCAGTTAACTGCAGAAAAGCTAAGAAGAAAGACAGAGCGCGTAGGACGCACGCTCCAAGGGGGAGGGGCACGTAACATAGTGAGGCGAGCCACGGGACCAGCCAATCCCGGGGTGAGCCGAACTAACATGCACCGCCGCCGCACGGGACGTCCGCAGCTCAGAGACCAACATACGCACGCAGGCTCATGGAGGCGCCGCCACGCTAGTCTGTATTAGAAGAGAATTAAATAAAATAGAAATAAAATAGAATTAATTCAGTCAGCTGCGTATAGCCTGGATTGAGTAAACAACAGTTGCTTACAAAGCTTCTAGAAGCAGTTTGGAAGTGAACCTTGAACTGACAGACTTTCCGTAGTAGAGATCTAACTGAATTAAGTGCGCTCACTTAGGAGAAGAGGAGTTACCTCCTTACGGTATTCGTCAATATATGGTCTGAGCTAGTTTCGATCAGCACCTCCAAGATTTCGGATTCTGACAAATCCGGACAGCGCGCCTCAGCGCGCAAATCCGCGCGCCCGCGGCGCATTGTGTATGTGAAATCTACTTCAATATAACAACACATGTAGTTATATGCCGTTGCTTATACAGTTGTGTATAGAAGTCGGCATCAGTGGTGCTATTCAGTTCGATCGACCTCAAGTAACGTACTAAAGAGACCTAATGGCTCCGAAACACGGCCCTTTTTAAAGAGCTGGCAGGGCACTGCAGGAATGAATTGGGACTGAAGGAGAACCGCCGAGGTGAGCATCTGCACGTCCGACTCGATCAGATTTGTGCACGCCACGTAGGTACACAGGCAAACAGACAGGAGGGCAGGCACGGAGGCGTGTAGGCATGCATGCATGCAGGCAGGCAGCGGCAGGCAGGGAGACAGGGAGAGAGGCAAGAAAGCGTACATGCAAGCAAGCTGTAAACAGCCAGGCTGGCAGGCTGGCAGGCAGGCAAGCAAGCAAGCAGACAAGCAGGGCCTAGCTGGCACGCATCCATCCATCCAACCATCCATCCATCCATCCATCCATCCATCCATCCATCCATCCATCCATCCATCCATCCATCCACACACTCATCCATCCATCCATTCAGTGCCACTCATCCATTCATGCCTGTCTGACTGCCTGACTGTCAGTGACTGACTGCATGACTGTCTGGCAGTGCTTGCATGCATGCGTGCGTGCATGAATGACTGCCTGCCTGCCTCACTCACTCACACACTCACTCACTCTCTCATGCACTCACATTCACTCACTCACTCTCTCACTCACTCACTCACTCACTCACTCATTCACCCACTCACTCACTCACTCACTCTCTCTCTCACTCTCTCACTCACTCCCACTCCCACTCCCACTCACACACACACACACACACACACACACACACACTCACACACACACACACACACACGCACGGCATCAAATAAAGTCAGGAACAAAGCCTCCACCGTCTCTTGCCAAGTAGTCTCCTGCCGTCTCCATTTTCTTCTGCCGTCTCTTCCTGCAAGCCCCTTGCTGTGCCCCTCCCTGCGTCGCCTTCTGGCCCACTGCTCTTGATCTTTTTCTTTCCTTTCCTTTTCTCCTCCTCTGCCTGCAGGCACGATACAGGCACACAGTGGAGAGAGCGGAAGACTCTGAGAGGACTTTTGGTGGTCAGTGCTCTTTGGCAGTCAGTCAAGACAAATTGGGGAGGGAGGGAGGGAGAGAGTCAGGTCGATCTTTCTGTTCATAGAGACCACGTTGAAGTTCTGGCACCGTGACTGCTGTGTGCACCAACATTTGTGTCAACACTTTCTGACTGTCTTTCTTCTCTTTGGCCTGACTTACGTATGTCGCTTTCCATGTCCAAATGCATAAAGACTCACAGCTAGGTGGAGGAAGTCAGTCAGCGGGATCGTTCTCTTTACAGAGATACGTCTCGGCGTGCCCTCTGGAGTGTCTCTGCAGATTCCCACTGGCTTCTTCTTGAGGCTTCTTCCTTTCCCTCTGGATGTCCATCCATTGTCGATCGAGTCGTTGTGCTCGTTGCTAGATTCAGGCAGGCATCATGTTCCCAGCGGACGTCCAGTTGCCTCTTTAAACACATAATTGAATGTCTGCATGCAGACTCGCCAAAGGTGTGGACCGCTCTCTGAGCTTCTGCTTCAGGGCTTTTGTTCTGAATGCGTTGTCTAAACGGTCGGTCGGTCGCAAGGCGGACGGGGAGAGGAGTTCGAAAAGCGTTAATCAGTGTGCTTCCCTGGCTTCTCAATGATGATACATTCTTGGGGATCGTGTTTCTGTCCTCTCTTTCTGTCTCTTCTTGGTCTTTGCTTGACGGCTTCTGTTACCTTCCTTCGTTTGTTTGCTACATTTGGTGCTGCTTTGTTTTTCTGTCGCTTTTTCATTTAGGATACATTGTCTTCTTCGTCTTCGTTTTGTGCCTCTGCTTTCTTTATTGATGAGGTTCGATTGATTTATGCACTTATCCATCTCGCATGTTTCCTGCAGTATCTCTCAAAAGGATCAAGCATGCATGCATTGAACGAAACTTCCTCTGTTTCCTTCTCTCTGTCTCGCGCAGGACTGAAGAAGCCACGACGAGAGAAAGGTCAAGCAGTCTCCCCCCCCCTTCTTTTTCTCCGACCCCCGACAGGCGCGGAGGAAAGCAGACGGAACTTCCTCCCCCCCTTCTGTCCATTGCTATGCCCCGCCAATCGAACGGCACCAGTGCGGGTGGGAGCGGTGTCCATGTCTAGAGCGCTACAGCGAGTAGTCAGAGGCCAGAGGGGCGAACGGGAGGGCGAACAGCACAAGAAAGGACTGAGGAAACCACGACGAGGGAAAAGTCAAGCAGTCTACGCCCCCCTTCTCTTTCTCTGTCTTCCCCCCTTCCCCCAGACCACAGAGGCCCCTCCGCATCAGGGCAGTCAGGAGAGTTTTCCATCGGGGTCTTGCACTCCCCCCAACCACCGGAGCCCCAGGCCGTCTTCCGTGAGGGCACTCGAGGGACGCGTCCTTCTCCTTTGCGTCTGTCGGGTACCGGCCCTGGGGAATGGGAGGATGATGGGGAAGTCGTTGGGATTGCCCCTGTAGGCGTGCGTCAGGAGGAGACTGAGGGTCCAGGTTGGTCGGTCATGGATGGATTTTGTTCACGGAAGCTTCGTGATTTCAATGTGTGGGTCTCTCTCTCTTTCCCTCCCTCTCTGTCTCTCTCTCTCTCTCTCTGTCTCTCTCTCTCTCCTGGCTGAGAAATAGTCTTTGTGCACGCATTCATGCAAAGCCACGTTGTGGTTGTGCTCTCTCT
>JAHBMJ010005031.1:32500-71053 GCA_018398765.1 Chromera velia | reverse complement strand
GGGGGGGGGGGGGCTGCTTGAGTGGATGGCTGGGGAGGATTTCCAATTTAACCACTGGACAGTGGCCGCAGCAGCAGATGGAGGTCAGACAGAGTCACTGTTGTTCTCACTTGATCAATTCCAACAGCAACAGAATCGCATTCCACTCCACTACTCTTCAGACAAGATACTTGACTACGCAGTATAAAAGACTAACTTTCAAACCCTCTCTTATTCCATCTACACGAGTCGGACCCTCCAATCTGCTGGAGCCTTCTAGTTATTCCCGAACCTAGCAAAGGGGTGAAGGCGTTTGAAATATCAACGGCTGCATTTTTTAGAAAATACGATGAGCAAGAGGACCCCCCGTTTCCTAAACCAGAAATCCGGGGGATGGTCTATCAGTGGGTGGTCAACATAGTCGAGGAAACCGGCCCTCTGTCAGCTGTAAAAGCGCTTGAGCGCTAACAGTGGCACAGGTTTGTGTGGCTGGAAAGACTTGTCCAGTCCTGTGATGTGGACACAGTTGCAACACAATTCACTGCAGCGATTCTTAAGAACCTGAGGGGCGATACTCAGTTTGAAAGTCTGTGGACTGAGTGGGTAGGGAAGATTGCAGGATGCCTATCGTTGAAAGGAATTGTTGAAAGCTACCTCAAACCTTCTGATGGACTGCTGAGGCGGTCAAAAGACCGGTCTGTTGACAATGTGGTTCGCTCTTCTGCTCACATGGATGCGCGCTCCAAAGGTCCGTCCATGTTTCTTTTTTCAATGTTCTTTTCGAAGAGGCCTACTCTAGGGCCTACTACAGGCTTTTTGAGAATATTCCTTCTCTTCTCTTCCTTCCTTCTTTTCAGTCTTGCTGCTTTCTCAATGCTTTTTCTTCGGCCTCACAGTCGTTTTCTCTATTTCCCCTCCCCATGTATCTCGTTTCTTTCCCCACTTTTTTTTCTTTTTTCCTCTTTTTATGTGTTCCTCTTTTAATTCCTTCTTTTGTCATGATCAAAATTGCCCAAATTATATTTAAAAGCTGAACCTTGTTTCTTTTCACCCCTTTTATTCTCTTATATCCTACCCTTCTCAATTTTCAAAATTCTTCTTCTCTTTACTTTTGAGTCTATATGGAATGTCTGAAATATTTCTCCTTCGCACGCTCTGTTGATTTGGAATCAGCTTCAGCTATGCAGTCTGACTTCCATATTGATGCCCCAACGTTTATAGTTGCTGTCTGCAGAGAAGCTGAGGGTTTCTAGGGATTCTATATATGGGTAAAGAAACATATAGATGGATACCACAAGATTTCAAAAGACAACAGAGTTGTGCTTCGAAGAGTGGCAGACGTATCAGAAGAGCCGGCCGTGGAAATGGTCAGAGAGGATATTAACTTTGCAGGCTTCTTCTGCAAACCTGCTAGAAGTCACTGACTGACTCCCTTGGTATGCAGAACATGCCCTCAATGTCTCTATCGGGGTGGGCAGCAGGTTAAATTGCTGCTCGGCCTTTCAACAGACTTCTATAAGGCAAGACTGCAGACCTTTCATTGCAGACTTTGCCCTTATGAAGGAGCGCTGCTCTCTCTACAACTTACAGACTGCAAGGCAGCTTTGTCGAGGGAGTTTTCTATGGAGTGCCAACAAATATGCAGCAAGACGCGAATGCAATGCAGATTGTACATAGAAGGAGCACTGATATCACAGCATTCACTCAAAAAGAGGTCAGTGCAACTAACTGGGTCTTCAAGTATATAGAGAGAAGGGTAGTAGGGTGGGAAGCAATGGGAAGTGCCCCATTAAAAACCGTATACACATTTGTCAAATATAATTGATTCAACCACTCTTCGAGTAAAACAGTTTCTCCCTGACCCTTTTGAGTTGTGTATATTTATGCATTACCCTTTAAAAACAACATAAGACCATTGAAATCTGTACGTAGCTGTGCAAAGCTATGCATGACATCAAATCATATAATTTAAAGCAGTTTCATGTATTATTGGTAACAAAAATTCATAAATATTTTTCTTTTTTATTGTGGCTTAGTTTAGCTCTATAGAGTATATATTTGGGTACTAAAATTGTCTAGAAAATTGTAGTTAAACTTAAGTTGAACACTCTGGGGCATAATATTAGCAATAATAAAAAAAAAATGTTTATGAAAGTTTAAAATCTATAAAATCTTATATAATGTATACCCCATAGCCACGTTCCCCAGCTGGGTTGAGGTATCAAGCCCCACGTGAGGCCAACCGAAGCTGTTATAGTATCAAAAAAAAAAAAGTTTAAATCATTCCTGCTAATATCTTTTATCTTTGTCTCAATTAGAATAACACAATGTTTTTTAGAAATACACTTTTAGAAAGAGTGCTTCCCAAACCGTATGACTAGCAAAAGCTTAAAACAAATTGTTTTTTATACAGGTTTTATTTTTTCTAAGCTTAGCTCCATCTGGTAGACGAGTTTAAGACTAAAGCGAAGGGGCCGCCTAGTCTTGCAAGCTTTCAAATGTCCCATGTAGGGAGCTTAGGTTAGGTAATTAACACTGATTGTATTTCTGCATGACATGCTAGGTTAGCGAGAGCGTAACTGGAAGTTCACTACCATTGGCTTTAACCTAAACTCATTAACATACTTTACTCTAGACTTTACTAGTCTAGTAAGTACGCTCCAGACTAGTATATTCATAGCTGCTAGCTCTGGCGACAGATAGACATAGCGGGAAGGCCCTAGGGTGGAACATATCAATCAATCAATCAATCAATCAATCAAAATAAGCCTAGTTGTAAGCGTAATTAAAAGCTTAAAAGTTATACACTACTGTTATGCGTCACCAACTGTCATCTTGCATTATGACGATTTAGATAGTACATAATTATGATAATATATTTTTCAAAAAATTTCTTTTACAGGCATGGCATTCTTTAAATTGAAAACTGGTCACGCCTTGTATGTTTTTTGACTGACTAAGTGGTAAAACCGTATCTACAGACTCAGAAACCCTTTTTATGCATAATTCGAAGCTTAGATGATAAGTTAGATCAACTTAGTGCAACACCGCAGCGCTTCCGTATGTTCTTTCTGTGACTGTGATTCAACGTACTTCTGAGCTATCTCACCGTCTAACACCTCTTTTCCACCACGCCCCTTCTGTAAACCCAGCCAGGCTCAGCTCATGGTGTCCAACCCGAACTGTCTTTTGAATTTCATGTTCAGGTACCCCTCAGGCTCGTGCAGATCCAGAATATACCTGAACGCAGAAACGAGAAACCGGAACTTCAAGGGAGAAACATGGAGAAGGCAGAAGAGAGAGGTAGAAACGCAAACGACGTAAGCACGCAAAAGGAGGAAAACGCACTGACACGTGAGAAGGAAGGCTGAGTACCTCCAGATGACAAGGAAAAGCAAAAGCATGCAGGGCAATTTCTGGACCCATAAAAGCTTCAAAGGAGGATAAAGAAATGACATTCCAGTCTAGGCGCAGATGGAGAGTGTCACAGTATGTTTGCATCAGAGTGACTATATATGGAGTGTGTGCCCACCCACCCACTCACCCGAGGAAGAGGAGAATGACGAGGGCCACAAACAGAGCGAACGTGACCTGCACCCTGACGCCGAAGATTTCCACCAGGGGGTCCCTTCTCATGTACGTGGCCACAATTCTGTCGATTGACAATTTGGCGTCTGTCGTCATCGTCTTCTTGTTCGTCCTCAGAGAGAGGAGCTCGTCCCAGTGCCTGTGCATCGACTGCACACGAACAGAAAGAAAAAGAAAAACATATCGGGGGGGCAGGACGATGCATGCACCAAGACAGAAGAAGGTTTCACAGAAACACAATATGCATGAATGCATTCGTTGGGGAACCCTAATCGATCTATTGATCTGTGCAAATCAGCCTCCTTCGATCTCTCACTCCCCTGGTCTTATGACGCATGGGATGGGCAAATATAATCATGGACATGTAGCAGACAGGCGAGTAGATGGTGAGGCACATAGAAAGAAAAAGTGCGATCTCTTCCTTTCGCGTTGACACATCAGTGCTGGAAATTCGCTTTGCGCATGTCCGCTTCCTCTCTTCTGACCTTATTTGAAATTCCGCCCTCGAGGATTGTTAAGACGACGAGAATACTTCCTGCAAGGCGCATGAATTCACAACTTAAAAGGAACTGCCTCATTCATCTAGCTTGATTATTCCTTTGTGTCAACCTCGGAAGGCTGCGTGCGTCATTCAGCATGGCACTACCAAAATGGGTCCCGGAAGTTCCGAAGGTCTGCTTAGGGCAGAAAGAATTAAATCACAAAAATTGCACGCCAAAATGGCCGAGCCTTCACTCTGCAGATCTCCTTACCCGCGAAGACGAAACTGTAAACCATGAACCCGAGCTCCGACCGGTAGAAGTATTCCCTTTCCGTCATGTGGTTTGAGAGCGCCATTATCAACAGAAACACTGCAGATAGCCATGCATGAGTCATTCACATTTACAACAGGACGACACATGAATTTGAGCGTCGGCACTTCCTTCATTCTCTTTCTGCACTACGGGGAGCTGGCTAGGAGTTAGGACAGACAAGTTCATTTCCGTTCTATCAGAGTCGGCCTGAGCAAAACGTAAAAGGGAATATAGGGAATCCTGGTTCAGACCTCAAAAGAAACATCAGCGTGTTCTGCAACGGGAAACATAAATGTTCAATGCGGTCAAGAAACAAAATCTGCAGAGAAAACAGACCAAGTGGGTAATGGGAAAATTTGCCAAGAGGATGGATGCTTCTCTTTTCCTCTCTTTCCCCCCCCCCCCTGCAGGCTGGCTGTCTGACTCACTGAGGAGCACCCCGAGGAGCACGTTGAAGGCAGCAGAGACAGACGACCATCTCTTTCTGAACAGATCCAAGAGGGCCCCCCTCTTCTCCCCCCACTTCTCAACGTATCGGAGGGCCAAGTCCTGGTCGCTCGAGGCCAATTTGTCCAGAGGAAAGTGAGTAAGGAAACACCTGCGAAAAGACACACGACAGTTCAGATGAAATCAGAATTTGTTCTGGGACACACCGACACAAACAAACGCGAGGCACGGCAGGCAACAAGTCAAGACATAAGAAGGTCCGGCAACGAACTCAAAATAAAACCCACACAAAAAAACCCCACAGAGAGGACGCTGAATCCTCTTCACTTCCTCTCAAAAAAGCAGAGCACATCTGCACGTCCACTGCTTCGCCAAGCACCCCGCTTTTTCGCTCACTCACCTGCAGCGAGCCGTCCTGTTTTGCAAAGTTGCCCATGCGAGTGTGAAGGGTTTGAGGACGTCGAAGGTGATGAACCAAAGGCAAAGCACCAGCATCACCTGCATGCATGAAGTCAAGGCGAGAGTGCAGAAGGAAGGAGGAAAAGATCGAGAGAGGAGGTTTGACTCTCTCCACGCCCAGTTGTCTGGTTTCAGTTGTGGGCATGCAGCCCTACTGGCCATTCGTTCAAATTCGGACTGTAGAACAAAATCCTGCCCCGCCCCTTCCGCCTCCCTGTACTCACCTCCACACCAACAGCTGTCCAGAACTTGACTGTCCCATCCAGGCTGTGGAATGACTTCTCAAATTTGTAGAACTCTAGGTAGTTCCTCATCACCCAACGCTGGAACACACAGCTCATGGCCATCAGGAAGGCGCAGAGACCAGAGACCCCCGTGATCGTGTAATAGTTCTGCAACACACACACACACACACACACACACACACACACCACGAGGAAGAAGCATGCAAGAAAATTGGAGGATGCTTGAAAACTGGCATTCAACCGGACGTTGGAAGTGTTACTTTTCCCATTTCTCTCGCGCCTTAAATCTTCGATCACCACATGTCCGAACTGTTCTTTACGTCCACACAGTACTACCTGAAGGCTGCATTCCTCTTCTTCTTCAAGGGGCATCATTCGTTTCATGTTCACAGAAGACAAATTCAATTCTGCCCACCCTTGGAGAAATGACTGCCGCCTTCATCAATTCGTCTTCGTACTTTACAAGGTCTTCGTCGCTTTCCTCGTCTTCCTGCAACAACAAACGAGAATTGAGAATGGGTGTCAGGATCATGTGACACATGCAAACCAAGTTTTGCCGGTCTGGTACAGCACGAGCGACACTTTTGAAGCTCGGTCAGAATGCAAGCTCGGACAGAATACAAGCTCGATCAGAACACAGTATGAAGAGGCTGCGCGTCTCGCGAGGTCCTTCCGACGAGCATGAAAGAAAAGAGAGGGTTCTGAGACTTGTGATCGTCTCTCTGATCTGATATCGGACTTTGAAAAAGTGAGGCGGAACAGGCAGACTCAAGAAAGAGCCCAAGACTACACGAACAGACCGACCGAGATATCAAAGTTGAATTCCTCATTCTCACTAGGGGGCCAGAAGTCTTTCGGGTTCGTCCCCTCACGAAGAAAGTCCTCAGCCACCTGCAGGTCAAAAGAAAGAAACAATCAAAATGGAGGCGTTCTGAGACGAACGAACGCTCAGCAAGATCACATCAAAGATCTCCAAAATGTGCACACCTGAATCGAGCTCTTCCTCATTGCAGTAGTCCCATACATGTAGAATAAAGGACAAAGTTGGCATCGATCCGTGTGACAAGACCTTTCTTTGGATCCATTCCTGTGGCAGTCATGACAGAAAAAGATCGCCTCTTCCCCCACCAGCCAAAGTCGATACGCTTGTAATCAGATGTAGACACAGGCAACGGCATAAAGAAGGAAACCTGGTTGATTAGCTCACCGACCGCTCTGGCTTCTGACTCGCTGAGGAAGTACGACTGCATTGACCTCCCCAGTGACATCACGATCATCAGACCACAGGGAATCCCGATGTGCCAGTACCTCTCCACTCTGCAGGGGGGGGGCGTGCATGCAAAAAATAGAATCAAAGTTTGTTCAAACAATTATGCTGTCTCTCTTTCACTGCATGTCCTCACTGGCAGTCAGACGACAACAAGGCGAAGACAAACCGTCGGTTGCAAAACAAGGAATGAGCCTTTCAAGACGAAGAAAAGCAATGGAGGAGACTCAAAGACTGAAACTAAGAAACTGACGCCCAGAGATAGATGAGGCACGTGAGGAGTGCACAGAACCTCACAATCACATAAGTCCAGTGCATGCTCTTCTCGGTGTTCGTCAGGTCCCAGTGAAAGACCGTCGTCTGGTGGCCTATCAGACTTTGACTGAAAATCCAGCAGGCTGCAGCAGAGATCGAAGCAAAGAGAAGCAGGACAAGAACAAGTCAACAGAGAAGATAGGAACAAAGCAGGACACCATCCAGTCCCTTCCCGTCTTTTTCTTTTCTTATCAGAGAGCCCCACTGATTGAGCGATGTAGTATGCACAGGCAGGCAACAGCAGCAGCAGCACAGTCTGATAAGACGGGCACTGGCGTCCATCGAAAAAGTGCTCTTGACTGAAGCGAAGTATCCGGACGTGTCTGAGGCTGAGGGACGGTAAATGGATAAAGAGAGAGTGCAGTACAAGGAAAGAGACAACGCGCAAACACGTTTTGCAGGATCAAGAACAAGAGAAAGGGCACAGCAGCAGACAGGCTGAGTGGGTCAGATAGACAGAGCCATGGGCATTTCTCTTTCTCTCTCTCTCTCTCTCTCTCTCTCTCTGTTGCAGAGACAGGCACTGACCCTTGACGAGGCTTCTGTCTGAGGCCATCGGCACAAGATTGCACATGTCTATGTGGGGCCACGAGGAATTCATGATCATCTGCGTGCAAGAATCAATCAGGCAGGCAGGCAGAATTAGAAAAGAGAAAGGGAAAGGCGTGCAGAGAAGCACAGTTGCTTGTCTGTCAACACGCATACATCCCTCACCCCCTCCCCCCCCAGAATTGGACGTGTGCTTGCAGAGTTTCAACTCTTCTCATCCAAACCCTGCACAGGCACCAGCTTTTCTTCTAACGCGCAAGTTCATCAATGGACCTATCTCTCTCTCTGTTTTGGGGTCGTGCAGAAACCAGAGAAATCCAGCGAGAGAGAAAAAACACATGATCTACGTGCAGTTTCTTTCCTGACACATGCAGATTTCCACTCTCAGTGCGATGGGATCTTCAAAGGACTCCACTCTCTCCCCATGCTTAGCCAGGACAAAGGAGGAAACGTTCTGAAACAAACGAGGATATGCACATCGCGCGAGAAGAAAATGCCAACCGGACGACCGGAGTTCGACACCGCGTTTCAAACAGCCAGACCAAATTGTGAAACTGCGCAATCTGCGACTGACATGCCACATAAGAATGAGCCAGACGATCAAGGCCACCACAGAGCACCCGAAGACGATGTGAGTGAAGTGTCGGAAGTGGGGCTGGACGTCCACGTTGGGTGCAGCAAAGAGAGGCCTCAAAGTTTTTATCTTCCGGAGGATCTCTTGTCGCCCCACAGACCGGAGGCGGAGTCTGTCAAAGCAATTGAAGGACGCGAGAGAGGAGACGAAGTGTAGAACGGAAAAGATAACGAATAAGACAAAAATTTAGCCACCCCGTCTATTTCTGTTGCCTGCTGTTTTTTTCCCTTTCCTTCTGCAGTCCTTCATTTTGTGAAAACTTGATATTTTTCTTTCACAGCTTGCGTCAAAGGCTGCATGCGTAACTTGCCTTTCGGATCCGGACACATGCCAGTCGTACATGCCAAAGCCGTCACACTGAGCGCTCAGCAGGCAACTTGACTCTCTCACCGAACTGCCGGCTGTCTCACTGACTCACTCACATACATAGAAAAGACCACATTTTTGACTGACTTCATCGGAGGGTCAGGAATCCCCGCGATCACCTGCAAGGCGTCCTTCACCTGCAAACAAAGGAAAGGTGTGGATGGATGGAAAGAGGAGGGGGAAGTAGTGTATGAAGTCATGCTTCTAGTGTTGCTGTGGAAGTGGTGGTCGAAGCAAACGGCGAAAATTGGAATGATTGAAGACGTCAGCAATCCACTGAGCAGTCTGCATCTGATTAATTGGGAAAGATACTCTTTCCTTGCCCTCCCCTCCGCACTCTCACCTGGTCGCTGATGAAGTGGTCCCACCTGCACGGAGAAGAGGAACAGAGATCGAAGTGGATGCATGAATGCATAGACGTGATTTTGGCAAAAACGCTTGCGTCGAAATAAACGAATCAGCAGTCAGTCACTTTCAGAAGAAGAGGCAATCAAGGGGCATGCATCACCAAATGATAAACAACAACAACAACTACAAAGAAGAAGAAGAAGAAGAAGAAAAAGAAGAAGAAGAAGAAGAAAAAGAAGAAGAAGAAGAAGAAGAAGAAGAAGAAGGACGACAAAAATAGACTGTATGGTAGCAATGTAGATTTGCTGCTTACTTCTCCTTCTCAAGGAGGCCCGTGAGAACGTCGTCTTGACGAGCAGCTCCCGCTTTCTGCAAGAAGCGCCAGGGGTGAGACAGCAGACAGACAAATTACTTTTCCACCGACCCTTGTCTCTTTTCCGCCTAGTAAGAGAACAGAATCAAAGCACGGGTGAGCAAAATCTCACTGAGAAACCGAACCACGATTGCACACGAGTGTCTGAAGAGGACCACTCTCGAGCGCAGTTTGGAAAGGCATCATATGGTTGGGCGGGTAAGGAGAGATTGTGCCTTGACTCATGGGATTCTTGCTACGCTCAGACGCAAACGTCATACGCATCTCTCACTTTTCCCCTCCAAAAAACGATACTGCACACTCACCGTCAGAGGGGAGTCGTGTGGTTCCTCGTTTCTGTAAGGGAAGAGTTTCTGACAGGGAATCTGCAGAGAGGCATTCACCCATCCATCCGTCCGTCCAGCCACTACTCACTCATTTACTCATCCCATTGATGAAACACATCAAAGTGAACGTTTATCCTTCTGTCCGAGTTTCTTTCCTTCCTCGCTTCGTTCGTTCCTCTCTTTCTTCCCTCCCTCCCTCCCTGCCACCTTTGGTCCCTCCGTCCAGCAGACGCACGCACAGCCTTGCCAGAGACGAATTGACTGAGTGAGAAAAAATGAAATTTTTTTTTCTGAAGGAAGATTCCTCTTTTCCCTTCTGAAATGTCTAAGGGCTTCTGTAACGTCTCCTGATTCACAGTCCCCATGCAGAATGAGGCAAAAAGCAAGAAGAAAACTGAGAGCGTGGCAGAAAGGAAACCCAGAAGGCAAACACAGAGAAGAAAAGAATGTGCAACGAATGAGCATACCGGAACACAAAGAGAGGGGGGGTGAGGACAACATCCAGATGGGTGCTTGCAGAAAAGGATACTTTTCCGCATCGTGGCGACCTCTTTCCAATATGTTCCTTTTCAATTTCTCCTTCTTACTCCCCCCTCGACTTACCTTTGCAGAACCGTCCTCCTCCCCCCCCCCGAAAGGGGACCAGGTGGTCACGTCGAATGTGCTCCTTTCATCTCCCTGGAAGAATAGAGAGAATCAGAGAGAGACAGGGATCAGACGGAGTTCTTTTGCACGTTAGAGTCACAATCGAAACTTGGAGTGAATTCACTGCCTGCAAGTCTGAGCTTTTTCTTCTTCTCAGAGAGTACAAAAAACAGCCATTCAGACAGCTTGACTGACGGCTTGAAAAGCAAAGGCAGAAAAGAAAAGATCCGGTCAGGTGCTGACAACTCTCGGCGTTTCATCATTCTCTCTAAATCATCAATATGCCGTATTGTGATGATATACAGCTGGTAGATTCCAACTAAAAACTGCAACACTGACCCCATGCTGGGTTCCGCCGTCAGTGTCGCACTTGCTCCTCGGGGGGACGTGGGGTATGAGCGCGAGGGCCGCTTGGATGTCCTGTAAGTGGGAGGCGAGGGAAGACAAAGGGGAGCGGCCAGGCAAGGAGACGGTGAAGTTGAACAAAATTGAAAGGAGACCGGAAAAGCAGTTCTGACACACACCCCTCAGCTTGAAAAAAGCGAGGACTCAGAATCTCCCCCAAACTCACACGACCAAAGGATCCCAAAAGGCACAGACAGACATACCTCTGTGTTCTCAACTTCCTTGTGGTCGATTTGGTGTGTGTATTGGATGCGGTCGGTGAGGACAGTGTCGAGGCTCTGCTCGTGTGTGGCGACGCATTTGTGCATCAGCGCGTCGTCGCCCTTTTCTGCAGTATATTCCGACACACTGTGTTTATCAGCTGTTCTAGGAAATTTGGATAGCAGGGCCCTTCGAGACACGAATTGGAGATTTCTTCCTTCATGAGAAAACGAGATGAGAAGAAACTTTGGAGAGGAATTGATGCGAACATGAGAGAAAGATCACATCATACGCAACAGAAAAGGAGATGAACAGCGTCAGTGCTCAAACACTCCGAATGAGACTCTCCTGCAAGTCCAATACAGGTAGAAGCACGGATCTCATTCGATATGAATGCCATCCCCCCTCTCTCTGCTTCACTGACTTGCAGCACAGTAGAGTGCGTCTGCAATGACGTTGTATGCTTCGAGGCTCTTGGCCTTCTTCACCAAGATTTCAGCCTCCTCGGTTAGTCCTCTGCATATCAACATTGTAAATATACGAACGGGAATTAACTCTAAGAGTACACATGTTCATTCACTGTCGTGATTTGTCTTCTTGCTTTGACCGTATGTTCCCAATCTTCCGGCCGTAACACGCCAATGTTTTTTCTCGACATTTCCTTGACATTTCCTAAAACATTCTTCACTCTGTCATTTCATCCCCTTAGTTGCAGTGAAGTGAAGTGAAGGAGGAAAAGTAGATGAATGCAAGAGGTTTCTGGAGATCAAAGAGCCAATGCAATGTTTTGCTCATGAGTGAGTAGGCTGCTTACAGTTCAACGGCAAGGCAGGCTGGCGTTTCCCCTTTCTTGTTCTTCTCCTCCAATTTCAACAACTCGGGGGTCTGCACGGAGAGAGACACAAAGGAGCCGGTAAGAGAGAAACTGATCGAATGAGAACCGAAATGGAAGGAGAAACAGAAGAACCCAACAGGAAGCGATGTACAAAGAAGTTTTTCTTTCCCAACCGTTTCGATCCCTGTACGCGATTACCCCTAAACAACTGAACATTTTCATTCAAGACTGAGCGGCGCTCCAAATTCTTTCTCTCTTTCCTTCCCAGTCCTCCACTCTGCAGACTGACCTCACTCAAAGGAGGCGTGGAGAACTTCTCAAGGAATAGAGGCACGAGTCTCTTGGCAGCGTCTGACTGCATGGCTGCCGTGAGGGGGGTGTCCTCAGTCTCTGAGTCCACAGCGTTGAATAGGAGACGAATCAGAGGCATCGCACTCAGAGGAGCGAGGTGCCTGCAAGACAATCATTCATAGACAAGTGGAAGACTTTCATCAGTCGAAAGCTCTCTGTGTTTGACCTGAGAATACCCAAACCACACTGCTGTGAGGGTAAAAGGAGGGCTCTGGATGTCCGTATGAAACTGATCAACAGCTCAGAATGCCTTGACATTGTTTTCTAACAAGCTGGCCGCACGATCCAATTTCTCCCCCTGGCGCTTTCGACTTATCTCTCCAACATGGCAGTACGACTGCGTTCTCGCCCCAGCCTTTCCGAACAGGGCCTCCACAATCGAGAGAAACACGACTGCCGACCCATCTAATTGTCTGACTGCCTGACAACTAAACTCACGTGAGTGCGGCTGCCAAGGGGGTCTCTCCGTTGACGTCGCTCTCGTGCACTCTGCAGTTTCTGCTTCTCATCTGCTTCATCATCGAAAGCAGAGTCTCTACCACGGAGAGGTGGTTGAATCTGCCCGCAAACCTGAGCACACAGAGGAAATCAGGGAAAGTATGTACAAGACAGGAGAGAGAAGAGTTTTTGTCTGTCGTAAAGCCAGTGCGGGAGGAGAACTATACAAAAGCCTCTTTTTCCTTTCAAGCACACGTTCATGATGAATCTCACTTGCTTTGCTCTCTTTTCTGTTCTCGTTTCTTTCATAGAGAGTCCTGAAATAAAAAAAAAAATGACAGATACGCATGACGGGATGAGCGGTAAGAGCGAAACACACATGGACATCTATAAATTCATAAGGCAGATGAGTACACTGACCAGAGCACCGTCCGTCTCTCTCTGCTTCTCACCAGACAAAGTCGATCCCGGTTCATTTCTGTCCCTTTCCTTTTCATTTCCTCTCTCTGCTGCTGCAGGGACATGTACCGTGACCCGCCCCCTCCACTCCTCCACCCTCCCTGCCCCCTCCCCCCCACAAGGTGAGAGGACTCCAGGCTTGTGCCCCACGTGTCTTCTGGGGCTGAAGGAAGCTTGTGCGCGAATTTTTCCATGAAGCTTTGGGAGTCCTCTGACTCTTGTGACAGTCTGCTGTAATCCTCCAGCTGCAGAGGCAACGTGGAAGCTTATAATGTTCACAGCAGAATCAAGAAATGCTCAACCCGGGAGTCGACAAAGAACCAAGCAAAAGAGCTTGAATCAGCGAGAAACTGCCAAAAAGGAGAAAGAAAGCGCACTTTTGGGTAACATTTTTTTTCGAAGCTTAATTGAAGCGAGGATGTGTCAGAATACTTGAAGGAAGAGAGGGGGCAAGGAAACTATGACAAAGTCGTGTCCTGTGCCCTTCTCCTGCTGGTTTTCATGCAGGCAGAGAGAGGTCTTCTAAAAGGAAGAGCCAGCACCCACCTGAAGCACCGAGATGATTGCCGACTCATTCTTCCCAAAGGAATCCTTCTCGAACAACTGCACCAGGGGCGACTCAGGTCCCTCTGTCACGAACATCGGGTGGCTGCATTCGCGCAGCAACAGCAGGCGGATGGATAAATTGATGAGGGGAAGAATCGCAGGACAAAGATTCCTAGGGAATAGAAAGGCCTGCAAAAATAACGGACTGCACGAACATCGGATGCAGACAGAAGCTGGGCAGGGAACGAGCTTAGTGTGTCTGCGCAGCAGAAGACCGGTATCTCGTGCTCAAATGAGATCTGCGGGATGGGGCAATTGCTAAGACGACTTCTCTCATTCCCCTCTCTCCCCTACCTTAGAGGCGGGTGCTTTTTGAACGACGGGTTCTTCACCATCAGCTCCAGCAGCGGGAGGCTCTGTCTGTTGATCACTGAGGTCAGTGCGGTGGTGCCGTCCTGCACAGGTGCGTCAAAAGCGAAAAAAAGGGAGTCGGGGGTTGCACGAAAGTCGGGTTGATATCAACCAAAAAGAGTGACATGCACCGAACGTCAGCATATCGCAGCCCGTTCACCCACGGGCATGAGGGAGATCAAGAAGATGAATGAGACCATGCAGTAAGACGCGAATGGACACAAAAGGAAGGCCTCTCTGGAAATTGGGGTCCGTCCATGGGAAACGGAACAGGCGTGTGGGGGTGCTTTGGATGCGTGTATGGAATTCATACACGAATGCAAAGGTGTGTATTATGCCCTGCGGCCTGAGTCTGAGGTTTTCAAAAGAACAGAATCTTAAACGACTCGTCTCGCTACTCGTTCAAACCAAAGAACGTCGCACTCGACTAAACAGCATTCAACAGACACACCCATGTACAAACCACGCACAACGTTCTGGAGAAAGATAGCACTCACTGACCGGTCCCGGAAGGCTGACGTCCACCCTTTCGTCCCTCAGAAGGTCCTCCGCGATGTGGTCGTTGCGAGTGACGATCGCCTGAATAGATCAGACACATCAGCATCATAAGAAAGGGATGAATGAGAACTGTATTCAACCCTACGTACTTGCCATCGGCCCTGACGGTCACTCGTGCGGGTGAAGGGCCTTCATGCACTCGTGAGAATCTCATGAAGTTATGAGACCTGGAGAACGGGAAGTTACAGAGGAAAAATCGAAGCAAAGTGGGCTGTATGTCCTTTTCTCCTGACCTGCAGCAGAGGAGTCTGCCCGTGGAATTCCTTGTTGACTTTCAGGAGATCACCCTGCACGCAGAATTCACACCAATGAGATGCGTGAACGGACTTTCCCTTCGTTCGGCAAAGAACCAATCTAAGACAAGAGATACCTAGACCACGCACGCACACACACACACACACACACACACAAGAAAAGCCGCCGCAAGAAGGAGGGATGGAGAGAGAGGGACGGAGAAGGTACCTCGAGGCTTTTCGTCTTCTCCAAGAGCTTCTTCACGCCGTCTTCAAAACTCAACTCGACCGCCAGACTCAAAGGAGGGTACCCCTTCTGCAGAAGGTAAAGGACGGTGCGATTGACATGCAAAAAAAACTAGTAGTCATGGATAGATGCAGAGAGCAGCCAATTCCTCAGAGCAGCTGATAGAAGTACGCATGATCCGCCCAACTGACAGGCACAAACAAAGACTTCAGAAGGCATGCACAGGAGCACCACGAGCAGCACAAGATAGGCAACTTATAAGACAGATAACTTCAAACTCACACAACGAAAGTGTCCCGTTGACCCAAACATCCTCCACAGAGAGAGGAATTCCAACAAATACGCACCTGGTTTCTGCTGTTCAATATTTTTTCTGCCTTTTCGGGTTCCGTTCCCCCCTTCTTTTCGATCCATTCCAGGAGCACCTCCAGTGCCTCCTCAGAGAAGTGCCTCACAGCTGTGTGAAGGACTGTCTCAGGGAGACGGAAGGAAGAAGAGGACTCGGCGGACATGACCGACTCGCCCTGCAGACAGAGAAGGAAAGGATGGATCCGAAGAGTGAAACACAAAAACAGCCATTCTTGCACATTCCTGCAAGTCGGGAGACGAAAAAGGGCAGCTGGAAGAAGGAACAATGTTGCAAGGACATAGAGATACAGATGGAAAGCCACAGCATAGCCAACAATTGCAAAACGTGAAGGGTCCACAGCGCTTCGTATGAAGTGTTCGTGAAGAGCAGTCGGTCGAATATTGTCACTCTGTGACAGTGCTTGTCGCCTTCTGACCTCTTCAGCGCTTGTGTCTCTATTGAAGAGAGAAACCGATTTGCTCGACAGGAGCTGCTTGAGGACCCCAAGGTTGTTCGTCTCCACAGCATGGGACATGGCACTAAGGCCTTCCTGCACATATTTGTCCATACATTCAGAGGAATAGGAAAACAAAGCTGTCGTCCCTTCGTTCACTCTTATGTGGCACCCAGCTGTCTGGAAACCCCCCCGCTTTCGCACTTCCTTGGAAACATAGGAGACAGTCAAGTGATGCGAGGCTCACATTGATGAAAGGAACCAGAAAAAATGATCCTGAGAGAGCAATGTGAATTTCTCTCCCTCTCCTTTTCTACTGACGTTGTCCCACTCGTTGATGTTGACTCTTTTTTCTACGGGGACCTCCGGGCGATCCTTCAGGAATTCCTCCACGCACTGGCCGTGGCCCTCGATGATGTTCAGCATTAGAGCGGTGCGACCTTTCTGCAATAGGATCATAATGCAGCAAAACAGAACATACTCGTCTTCTTGGCTTTTTCTGGCCCTTCTATGTGTGCGCCCTTCTATGTGTGCACCCTTCTATGGGTGTTTCTGTTTGTTGGCATCACAGAAAGAGAAGGGCACAAACAAAGACGCTCTTGGTTTGAGAAAACAGTTCCAGTTTCCAAATACGCAAGCTGCCTTATCCTTAGAGCTACAGACACTTGCCAGGCCAGTAATAGAGAGAAACACCTTCAGGCATTCGGAACATCACGGGCCCGATGTCACCATGCACGCACACAAATCACTGACCGCATCTCGGAGGTTGGGGTCCACTGTCTCTTGGAAGTCTCCCTCCTTCACTGCCCCCCCTCCTGAAAGGAGCACGTCAACGACCTTGCATTTGTTCTCTCGAGCCGCCAGCATCAAGGCGGTGTTCTTCATCTGCACACAAAAGTCCAAGTCAAGTGACATGCCCTTAAATACACATGCAAGACTTGAGCTCTCTTGTATTCAAGTTGTGTTCCATTTCCTGCGCATCTTTCCTCTGCAGTATCTGGGAAAGACGGGCAAAATCTACTGCAGAATGGGAAGTACGAAGACAGACACAAAGAAGAATGGATCGATCGACATCACTTTTTTCCTTCCTTCATTCTGAGGCACCACACACACACACACACACACGCACGCACACACTCACCCACCCACACACACACACACCCACCCACACACACACACACACACAGAGAGAGAGAGAGAGAGAGAGAGAGAGAGAAAGAGAGAGAAAGAGAGAGAGAGAGAGCGATAGAGAGAGACACGGAAAGAGAGAAAGCAGTACATACATGCGTCCGCGGCATGTTTGATTTGCGTCTTTCTTCCTATCGGCAGACAGGCAGTTAGGCTGATTGAAGGGACAGAAGAGACGTCTGACCTACCGCGTCTCGTGCGTTGACGTCCGTTGCCTTCTCAGTGAAGGCTGAAGCTGTTCCCCCCTGTTGACTCAGACCCTCGTCCAGTGGGGGCGGGGCCGTGTCGCCTCCCCCCTCTCCCATAAGGTCGGGGCTCCCACTGGCAGGCTCTGCAGATCCCTCGGAAGGGTTGGGGAAGTCCTGCGGGTCTGTCATCGGGGTGTCCCCTCCTGCTCCTGCTCCTTGCGAGGGCATGCCGGGGCCCTCTTCATCGAGGGGGTCCTCTGCGGCCTCTAGGGCGGAGGCTGGCGAGTGGTCCCGGAAAGAGCCTAGAGGAAGCTGACGATGAGGGAAGGTGGGAGAGTCAATTTGGCCGACTGCTTCTACTGGGCGTGGAACGACCGTTAGCCTAGTTTCCTCTGCCTGTTCAACCGCTGAGTGCATCTCGAGGAATGAAGACGGCATCACATCCTCATCTCCCCCCTCAGATGCAGACCCTGCAGACATCCATGAAAAGAAACATTCTCATCAGCATCATCATGATGTTGAGAATGATGAATGGGTTTGTCTTTCGCTCATGCCGTCCATTCAATCTAGATCGGTAGTTTGTCGTCTCGATACCACCATCATCATTTCCGGCAGTCGGTATGATCGACGAATATTTGTTGTTATCAGATCACCATGCAAGAGCGGCCTCTTTCCTGGGGACAAACGCCAACCTGACGCACGCACAGCAAGGGAACAGCAGAGTGATTGTTCCTCTCTTCTGCGTCAAGACAAGATGAAAATCAAGGCACACGAATCTTCCAAAAACTGCAATCTTACCTGAGGAGACGAAAGAAGTCGAAGGGCCCACTTCCCCCCCTGGTCTCTCTCCCTTTCTCCTGTTCATTTCGTTTCCCCGTGGAAGCACATCACCATCAGGGCGGAACATGTTCTCAATTCCTGAGGATCCCAGGGGAGCCTCAGGAGGGCCTTCCGAGGCCCTGCTGCCCCCTCCAAGGACAGAACTTAGAAGGCCCAAGGGACGAAGGAGAAGGGAAGAAGCGTTGAAAGGCCAAAGCGGGTCGATTGGACGAGACAAATTGGCCAGACCGGGGGACATCCAACCCTCTTTTCTTTCTTTTGATTCTTGATCCTCATTGTGAGAAGGCTGTGACTCCTCATCATCTGCAGACCTTTTGTTATCACCTTGTTTCTCTCTATCCGTCTCTCCCTCTCCTGTCTTTCTCTCGTACTTTGTTTCCCTTTCTCTCGCTTCTTTCGTCATACCTTCTGCCCCTGGCTCATCTTCTGACTGTTGAGATAAGGCCGGCTGTTCTTGTTGGATCTCTGCGCTGTTGCCATTTTGTGTCTTGTCAGATCCCTGCGACGGAAATAAGAAAGAACCCTCTCCATCCCCTTCACCCTCTCTCTGTCCTAATGCTCCTGCCGAGTGAGGACGAGAGTGGTGTCTGGTCATTAGGATCTCCAGCATTTCGATGGCCCCCGTCTCCTCAGCTTTCAGGAACGCAGTGCGACCCAACTGAAAGGAAGGGAGAGGAGCATAATTAAAAAGCAGACAAGTGCACAATTGAGAAAGTTGTAATTGCCAAACTATTTGTGTTCTTGCCCGTGCGAATTTTTTCGGCAGCTGCCAGATCTATGCGGGAACGTCCGAGCACAAAGAAATATCTCAAGAGGGAATCGAAAGCTCGAAGAACACTATATCAAACTATCCTGATTCCTTCTTTTCTCCTGCAGATTTGACATTTTATCTGCATCATCGTTCAAAACACCAAATCGACAAATGCTCACTCACTCACTCACTCACTCACTCACGTTGTCATGCATGTTCGGATCTGCCCCCATCTTCAGAAGGGCTCTGAGCACATCCACGTCTCCCGACTGGACTGCGTAGACAAGGGCGGTCTCGCCATCCTGCAGAGAAGACACGAGAGAAGGAAACAGAGCATGCACGACACAAATAGAAGGCAGCCACGAAAAGCTAGGGACAAAGAGACCGCCTGACTTCGAAATGGAAAGTCGGCCAACACAAATTACTGTGTGCCCCTCTATCACATACTTCAAGTAGACAAAAAACCAAAAAGTGCGTTGCAAAGACTATCCACCCCCGTCTCCCTGACTTAATTGTTTTTGTCACGAGCTGTGGAATTAGTTCCACGGTGATATAAAACATTCCCAAACACTGTTATTTCCGAACTGCTCTCAGAGATGAGCTCCCACAAAGCCCCCGCTTCTCTCAAAGAGAAAAAAGAAAACAGCCCTCACCACCCTCCTAACAGAGAGAGTCTACCAAGAAAGCACAAGAGAGACCATGCATGCGCCCATGCACAGACCTTGTCCTGAATATTCAAGTCCACAGAGTTGTCCATTGAGGCCATGATTGAATCTTCAAAGTCTGCTGCCGTGGCGTCGGAGTCTGCCTCTGCCTGTGCCCCCATGGTCGTCGATGGGGCTTTCTTTCCGAGAAAATAGGGGGATTTGGCGTTCGAGAAGACCCCAGGCATAGACTTCAGGCCCATGCCGGGGCGCAGCTGCCAGTTGAGAAGGGCGAGGGCGACACCGTGACTCCGGTGGGCCAACGCCTCCATGAGAGCACTCCTCAAGCCGCTCTGCAGGCGTGCATTGGAAAGAAGGCACTGGATCCAAATCTTATTGAAAGCTAGAAGAATGGAAACACTTGCTAGATTCTCCAGAAGGGGTCCGGTCAGGCTCTGTAGGTTGAACCCTACTTGTCCAAGTCTTTGTTTGATTTGTCCCCTAATGTCCGTCTGTCTGTTTGCCTGCCACTCACCGGATACTTCTCGTTCCCATTGCATCTGTGGAGAAGTTCCACTGCCGGCAGGACCCTTCCCTTCTGAGCTGCCACCATCAGAGGGGTGAATCCGTCCTGAGGAACTCAGAAGAGAAGAGAAGAGGAAAGGGGGGAAGAATGAAGTGAAAAAGAAGGGGGGTAAGAGTTTGGTCAGGGAATTGGAGAGAGAATGAATATGTACCGAAGGATGAGCTGGTATGATGGATCGCCTCGTTGCAAGGTAAAGTGCTGACAAGAGTAAAGTGCTGACCAGCCAAACAAAGAGAAACTCTCTATCGCTTTCTTGCAGGCTGACCGACCGCATTTTTGATGTTGGGGTCAATTATGAATTTTCCTCCCGCGTCCTTGAGGAGTTCTCTGTTCTTCACTGAGGAAGACGAGGAGGAAACTGTCGGGTGATCCAGAGCCTCTCCGTCCGGTCCGAGGGTCTCTCCAAGGGAGTTGACGTGTCTGCATGAGGACGTTGGAAAGAGGGAGGGAGGGAACGAGCACATAAGCATTCAAATTTGTGTTTCATGGCAAAAACGTGAGGTGAAAAGAGGTCTATCTGCATGGGAATTTGAATTCGTCCTCCCTCCCTCTTCTTCTCTCCACCTGTCTGGCAATGCACTTCGCCTCTTTCCTTTGCTCCTATTCACTGGCCGTCTGTCGTTTTCTCTGGTGCCTCAATTTTCCACGAATGGACCCACCAGGCAATAAGACAAGCAATGTCTTTCTTGTACTCTGACCTCTCATTTCGTCGCTATTTTCCGAATACTCTTGGACTTGGTGATGGACATACACAAACAGGAAATTAATTGACTGACTTTTTTGGTTCGACTCTTTTCATCATCATTCTCACGAACAGGTGTTTGTTCTCCTTCACAGCCACGTGGAGGGCAGAGTCGCCAGCCTGCATATGCAGTACGTGGGGAGGTGGGAAGGAGGATGGGGAAACAGATTAGGGAAGGAAGAAGGGGAGAACAGAAGATGAAAGAAAACTGCGCACAGTGTTATACAGAATGGACGCTGACAGATTGTCATGGAGCCAGAAGTTGCCGTACAGGTGATTCCTTCCTGCACTGACAAAATTGCAGAGAAGAAACTTTCAAACAAGACCCAACGGTTTTGCTTTACTGTCTTTTCTCTCTGCCACCCTTTGCCTCCCAATCCTTTTACTCCCGCCCATCCATGACCATTCCCCCCACACCCTATCACTCCCTCCCCCCCACCAGGTTGAGATGGCCGGGCCTCGTGTCCTTGTCAAGAAGTGCCGTTCCCGCCTCCAGAACACCCGCAGCCGCCGCGTGGATGAGCGCAGTGTTACCGTCACCGTCCGCCAAGTTAACCTGCCAGACGGAGACGGGAAGCAAAGGGACGGGGGTCCAGAGAGGTATCAGAGAGAGGACTCTCCAAGGTCATATGATGTACATGTGTGTGAATAAACACCAGCACAAACAAATGAATGCACAGATACCGAGGCAAATATGCGTAAACACCGTACCACACAAGATTACGCGAGGTCTCTTTCTCTCTCCTCTTCCACATTTGCTTCCTTCCTTCCTTCCTTCCTGATAATTCACGCTTGCTATTCGAGTTGATGAGTGGAGGAAAACAGCTAGACAGACAGAGCATGGATCCGGAACAGAGAGAGAGAGAGAGAGACTCACGTCAGCTTCTCTGACAGGGGGCACTTTAGGGTATCCGTCTGGCAGGGGGTACTCCTCCAGGTGGAGTTGTACTGCCTTGGAGAGTTTGTCAGTTGTCAGAAGTAAGTCTAGCAGAGGGGCATTGTGTGATCTCACCGCCTGTATCAGGGCAGTTTTATGGTCCTGCAGAGGCAATCACTCATTCATGAAAAAACCAAAGGTAAGGTTGATCGAAAGAAAACGAGGTGGGTTGGAGGCGAAAGGAAAGGAGAAAACCGCGTGGAAGGAACTTGAAGAAGCCGCTTTGCTCCAAATGAGTGAGTGAGTGAGTGACTCTTTTCTTCTCTTCTAAAGGGTGACCACCTCAGAGAGATAGATGTTCAGGGGTCGTCACAAGATTCCCAGTGAGTGCCTTGCCACAAGACATCATCAGAGGTTCCTCTCTCTTCCTGTCTCTTCGCCTTCGCGAGTCCATGTGCTCAAGGGAAAATGGAAAGAGAAACCGAGAGAGAGAGAGAGAGAGAGAGAGAGAGAGTACGTAGGGGACAAATTTTCTTTCCTGTGAGCCTCTCTCCGTCCCTCCTTTAATTTGAGCAGCGGACTGACAGAAGGTCTTGCAAAGTCGATGTCTGCACCCCTCGACAACAGGTGCAGAACAAATCCCTCCGCATCATACTGGAGTCTGCACGCTGCCGTCAAGGCTGTGCGTTGGAAGCTCTGCAAAGAGAAAGAGAAAGACAAAGAGAAAGAACAAAATGACCCAGCGGTACATGACGGGGTGGATGGAGGGTCCGTATGAGGGCAGTTGCAGTGCCTCAGAGTTGAAGGCAGAGAAGAAGTGGCCGACAGACAAATTCCCAGAGGAACAGACCGACAGGCAGACCTCAGTTGACGAGCAGACCGCATAACCGACAGATAGACAGACAGACAGACAGACAGACAGACAGACTGACCTTAGAGACATAGTCAAAGTCCCGCACCTCGAACGTTCTCTTTTCATTTGGTATCTGGGACTTGCTGAGGATCAGCTGCGCAAAAACAGGCAGGCAGGGTGTTACGCGGACCTCTTTGAGATTCACTAACGCTAGCTTACATTTGTGCTCGGCCTTGGCTCTCATTGTACGTGCTTTAGTAGATAGAGAGAGCGATGGGGACGGGGAAACAGACAGACAGAGAAAAATCCAAGCCATCGTTCTCTGTCTCTCTCTTTCTCTGTCGCTTGATGGCTGAAAAATTTGCTTCCATACATGTTTCACAAACACTCTGCAAGCTCACTTGTTCCAACTCGTCCGTGTGTTTTTTGAATTCCAGCCATCGCCTGGCAGTTTCGGATCCATCCAGGCTCTCCTTTCGAATCAGAACAGAGATCATCTGCACACACTCACTCACTCCATGGATGGATGGATGGATGGATGGATGGATGGATGGATGGATGGATAGGACACGAGAATAGTATGCAGGCATGAAAGTTGCAGTGTCCGGTCTCCGCTTTCCAGACATCTACCAAGGAGAAAGCTCTAAAGTGACACAGGGTTTCTTCAAGTCAGAGATGCTCGCACGACTGGTCAAGACAGAGTTATCAAAAGAAATGAAAACCACAAGCGTCTCCTTGCAGAAATGGTTGAAGCTTGCAAGGTTCGACAAACGAAGCACAGCCCTTTCAGCGAGAGAGGCAAGGTCACATGACCGACCGACCAGTTCTCTTGGGTCATGCTCTGGCGATTTTGGCTTTCTGTTGGTTTCCCGCGTCTGCACACACACACACACACACACACACACACACACATGTAGACGGAGATTGAGTGAAGAGCAGCCGCAGCCAGACAAGCCGAGCAACTTTCCAATGTTTTGTACGCCCTCACAGAGCCTCCCTGTGTCTTCCTTTCTCCCGCAGAAATGCATGCTACCCTCTGGCCACATAATCAGGGTTGACAGACCCGTGCATAGAAGTTCTCCCTGGCAGGCGCGCACTCTCTGTCGATGTCATCCCCCGGCACGACAAGAGGGGGCCTGGAGAGGTGGGCCAGCTGGACCTCGTACGCCAGAGGGAGCCAGTAGGGCTCCTCGAGAGGGTCTGCCATTTGGGTGGGCTCTCTTGGTCGTGAGAGGGTGCCATGCGGGTATCCCTCCGTGTCGTTTGCATCTCGAGGTCTAATTGCTTCGGACAATACGAAGTCGAGAGCACACCCGAAGATGAGTGCCGCAAAGGGAGCAACAAATCTCCCCATGCTGACGGGTGTAGTCTCACTTTGTGTTGGTCTGTGTGCTCCTGCCTGATGTCCAGACTTGCAGGAAGCGCACTGACAAATTGGGGTTTGACAGGTAAATCAGAAGTATATGTATCGTCAACTGAAGTTTGGAAGTATATGAACGACGGAAACAATGTCTTCCCGGGTGTGTGGAGCAACGTCTGGCGGCGGGCGGAAGCGTGTATGCAGTCACATTCTGCACAGCTGATTATGGCCATATATGTACCGTTCTCTCCAAAACCCCAGATTCACATACATAATTCTCTCTCTGCGACTCAACATGCACGTTTTCAGAGAGTCTATGCAGTGTGAACACGCATGCGTTTTTCAGTTAACGCGGCATGTGTTGCGGCAAATGTACATTATATATATAATTTGCCATCAAAATCTGTATCGGTATTCAAATTCTGTGACAATTTGTACCCGGTCGGCGCACGACCCCCCCAAACGGCACAGTCCCGAACGACAACAAGACAAGACAAGTAACCTCATAATTGGAGACCTCAATCATCAACAATTTCATCAACATTAGTAGTTACCCTACACCCCAAACTAAATTTCAAACAATTTTCCATAATGGACTACTTTGTTTAAACTTCAGAACTACGTTTTAAACTAAGCAGATTTAAATTGATGACGCAAAAAAAGAAATATAAGAGGGTATCTTAACCTCCCCCCCCCTTTCAGCCTTCAAAAAGTGCCCCTTAGAAGACGACGGCGCGTATATAGTATGGCGGCGCATAGGTCACTGTCCCGGTCACGTGCGGGCTAGCATGCGGGTACATGCAGGCCTGATGCGGCGGTGCACAGCGTTTCAACCCCTATCAATCCCCTCCATTCCCCGATTCCCCCCCCCTCTCGAGAAATCATTATAAGAGACCCTCTTAATTATACAAAATATTTTGTGTGTCCCCATTATTAGCCTGATGAACATCATATGTAAGCCGACCTCCGGCAGTGGACCGCGGGTGAAACTCGGAACATGAATGCCGCGGCTACGCCATGTTATGCTATGTGCTCTCATAGACTTTTTTTTTTTTAGAAATTCTTATGGCCTTCCTGAGTCTAATTAATTAAGTACCACTTGAAAGTTAACGCCACATTTTTGGATAAATTTGAAAAGCCGCGCCGCAGGTGTGAATCGTTTTAATATGGTGTCTTGAAAGCTTATATCTAGTGTAATTTAAAATTTAGTACAGTGTTTCAGCCTAGGTTTCAGCATTATAAAAGTCTGCAATCTCGCCCATATCTTTACAAACGAGGGTCCAGGCTGCTAGGCCGACAGATCGAGCAAAGGAGCGTATCCATCGATCATGTATCCAAGTTGACATCATCATGATACAAGCCAGACGAGACCAAACCACTGTAACAAAGTCAAGGGGCAGAAGCGTAGACAGCCGCACAGGCAGAACTAGTTTAATTAAGCCACTAGGGCCCCCCGCCATTCCGCTCGGGCAGAGCGTCAGAGAGCCGCAACAGAGGAGCAGAGGGAGGGCAGCCCGCAACGTGCGATTCCACTGGGGGCGCCCCAGTCATGCCGCGATTGGTAAAACCAGTTTTTGCCCGTACCACTTGCTGCAGATGCAGAAAAAAAGGAGAGAACGACGATAGAGCGTAGTGAATGGAGAACGGCAATGATGCACATGGAAAAGAAGAGTTGCGAAACGAGACAGAAACGCAAACAAACCATGAGTCTAATGAGGAGAAAGAAAAAAGCAAACCCCAACAGCCGAAAACGCGGAAAGAGGATCCTCTGAAACAGTGAGCCAGTAAAAACAATGTAGAGTGCCTGTTCTGTCACACTTTAGAGAAGTAAGGAGAGGATAGAAAGTTGATTGAAGGGAAGGCGAGAGACACACTGACTGGCTGACTGACTGACCTCATCGCATAGTAGTAGAAGAAGTCCACATACAGCCCCGTTTGGATAATTCCCCCCACCTGAAAAGAAAAAGGACAAGCAGGAACAAGAAACAAGGAATTGACCAAAGACAGGAAGGAAGAAAAGCAGTTCATGCAGTGGCGAATCTTGAGAGATCCCGGCTTGAAAGGAAACTCAAAAAGAAGACGCAAGGAGAATTCGGGAAGGAAGAAGGCGAGACTGAAGAAAGCCGATAGACGGACTAGGGACGGTCACAGAGGGAATAGAACAAAGAGAGAGAAAGGAACAAGGAATTAAGCATCGAGACAGAAGACAGGAAGGAATCAAGTCAGAAAGGGGCACTCACTCACTCACTTACCCATCCGACCCAGTTCACATAGCCCTCCATGAAGTACCGAAATACCTGCATGCATGGAAAAATTGATTAACATATACACACACTACCACACAATGTCATGCACCAAGTGCATGCGCAAAGGAGTGCAAGGAGGCAACCAGAGAAATGAAAAAAAAAAAGGATCTCACTCGTATGACACAAAAGGAAAAAGGGAGGCAGAAAGGAGAAGCGGCAGTCTGTCGACAGCAACCAATCTCCAGACGCAGGCGAAACGTAAAAGCGGGAACAGAAGAACAAAGAGGAGGAGGAACAAAAGAAGGAAAGGAAAGGGAAAAGAAGAGAACACCGACCCAATTCACAATATAAAGCGCCCTGTATGTCCCCATTGCGAACACGTAATCACTGGTCAGATTTTCAATCTGCACCCACCAAAAGAGAAGAGTACAGGACGAACGACGTGCGGCAGAACCAACCAACAAAAAAGAGACAGAAAAAGAGGTCGATTCACTAAAAAAGAGACCGAGCAGGACACGCAAAGCGCGCATGTGTGTGAGAGAAAGAAGAGATGAGGCGTGGGGCAGGGGAGTGGCAGAGAAAAAAGAACACGAGAGAGAAACAGAGGCCAGATGGAGGAATGAAAGGCACTTCTACTAAGGGAAAAAATGAAAAAACACCGCCGAGAAGAGAGATCGAGCGGCGGGGACACGTCAGAGACGACACCAGACAGAACAAAGAAGAGAAAAGAAGAGAAGAGAAAGAAACTCACGCACCTCTCTCTGTGCTTGTAAGAGCATTAATTGGGGGACAATTGTGACAGCCTCCAACCAGATGGAGGTGCTCCACATGATCTGCTCTCAGGGGCATTCGAAGAGAAACAGAAAAGACACACACACGTACACAGACAGACTCGTGCATGGTCGCTGTATGGACATGCCAACTCCATGCCAAAGTTCACCACAATCATCGCCTTTTCTCGGTCTTACACACACACACACACACACACACACACACACACAAACACACACACAGAGGGGCGGGGGGGGAAGGGGGGAGTGCGGTGGGGAGGAAAGTGAATACTAAAGAGGGAGACGAATTCACAGACTCTCGAAGTCCCCTTTCGTTCTGGTTGACTCTTGAAATCCCGGAAGGATTAGCTGGGTGAGTGAGTAGGTGTAAGAGAGTGTTGTTCAAGCAGGGCAGGCACCTCAACTTCCTTCCCAGCATCCTCATGTGTTTACAATCATATTGTGTGTGTGCCGCAAGAACGCTCCCACAGTCTTTCTCGTTCTTCTTTCCTCCCTGCCCCTCCGTTCCTTCCCCCATCAGTCAGTCAGTGTCTCCTCTCATCCCCTGAGATTATCGCCCACTCACTCACTCACTCACTCAAACTCACTTCGGGAATTGTCCAGAGCTCTGCCGTCAGGAAGCCCAAAATTGCTGCCGGTGGGAGGAGAAACTTCTCGTAAGGAAAATTGTCAGCATTCGCATCGTATGTCTGACAGACTGCAGGCAGGGGGTAAGGGGGAAGAAGGGGAGGGGGACACAATGTTTGGGACGCAGCGGTGTATGGTTGCTCTCAAACGCGCACACACACAGATGTTTGTGGAATGGAAGCGCAGCTGAAGAGAACACATTCTGACTGCTTAAACGGAATTTGGGCAATTTTGTCACACAAAATCTCCATGAAATTTTGTCGCATTTTTCAAGCGTTTCGGCGGGAGAATTGCAACTTGCAGCTCAGCAAGCCAATGGGATGTCAGAGAAACGTGAAATGTTAACATTTGAGAACAAAGAGCATCACTTAATTTTGATCGGATGCAGAAACACAAAAAGAACTGCGTGGACCCATAGTTTTGTGTACCTGGCAGAAGGTGGAACCATTTCGAAAAGAGATAAGGCTAGACTCGCAATGCTCCATGCAAGACCTCTTCCCCTGCCTGCCTGAATGACTGCCCGAGGCCCCTCCCTGTCTTCCTTTCTGAGTGGGCCCGCCTCCCTGTTTGCCCCAGCTGGAGACCGAGGGTGCTAAAGAGACTGACTGGGCGCTTTGTATCGCATGAGGTAGATCAGATAGAACGTGCTGATGAGAAAAATGACCTTCATTGCTGCAGCACAAAGCAAAAGCAAAAGCGAGAGGCAGAGAGGAAAGTGCAAACAAAGCACGGAAAGGATCAAGTTGGAGGAGAGAAAACTGTTTCAGAGGTCCCGTGTGCATGTGAAGCGACGTGTAAAACCTCTTCTCTTGTGTCTGTCTTTGCACTGCTTTCGCCAAAGCATGAATGATCGCATCACCTGATGCGCTAATCACAGAGGAAAACTTCATGTGGAATAAAACGGGGGTCTACTCTGCGAAGGGAAGGGGTAAAGGGGGGGGGAGGCATGGAGGGGGGGGAGGGGGAAAGAAGTTGGAAGGCGAAGGAAACGAGGAGACGGGACTGTTGGGGAAAGACCCTTTCCACCGCCACTCCTTCCTTTATGTGCCCGAAAAACGACACCCTGCCTTTGTCCGCAACTCCAGGAAAGGGACAGAAAAGGAAATCTCGCTAAGATCCACACGCACAGCCGTGCACTGCCCTCCCGCCCCGAACAGCGGGCCCACCTGAGTTGTACACCGATACAAATTGGTACAGAAGATCCACATAGCGAAGGCAGAAAACTATGGCGTACATTTCCTGCATTCGACATGAGATCCCTGCAGGAGAAGAGCAAGAGAGAAACGGGAATGAGGGATGCAAGAGTTTAAGAGAGGGTGCGTGTGCGAACACGTGTGTTGCACTTACCGACACAGTTTTTGCTCTTGGTCAACTTGAACAGGAGGATGAAAATACTCGCAAGATGAATCATATCGGCTGCCAGCCGAAAGACGTTCATCTTGAGAGCAAAAGCTTATTCGTCGTGCAGCTATTTTATCTATCAGACAGTCGGACTGTCTGGACTGATGCCTGGACTGAAGAGTCTCAGTCTGTCTTGTGGACGCGGGCCACTTTGAAGATTGGACTCTCGTGAGAGGTCAAATCGAAGAATTGGAACTTTTCTGGAGGTGTGGGTCATATGGGCGTACTTCAAGTGCCTCCTTGGCAGAACGTCACACAAATGCACTGCCTCGCTGGCTCTGCTGCATGATATGTATATAGTGCCCTTTCGTCATGAGCTGCTGGTGCTTGACGAATCATGCATGCTCAGCTCAAAATACGTTATTTTAAATGTGCCCCCCGTGCGGAGAGCTCCGTGCGAACACTCGCTCCAATTAAGCCACACTCCGCCCTCTACGGGGCCAATTAAGATCGCCCCTGACAGCCTATATGTAGCGTCCCCCAACTTCGTGGTGGTGGCAAAGGGGGCGCGCCGCAGAGGACCCCCCCCCCGTCCCACAACATGGCGGTGGTGGCGGGCCGTCTCCGAAGAGACGTCTCCCAAGGTAAGGTGATCTATCGCCCCCCTAAAAATGGTGCCCCCACCCGCCTTCCGGTCTTTGTCCTCCCCACCCACCCGCCCACCGTCGACCGTCCTCGTCTCTCGTCGACCCACCGTGGCTTACCCACGACCTTTCCGCTGAAGCTGCTCGTCTCTCGCCTCTCGCTTAGTATAACGAGGCACTTGACGGAGCTTGTATGCCGTCTCTGGTCGTCTCTGGCTGTCTGTGGCTGTCTCCTGCCTGCCTTGCTTGCCTGCCTCGCTTTTCTTGCTGCCAGACAGACAGGAAAACAGACAGACAGACAGACAGACAGGCAGGCAACAGACAGACAGACAGACAGACAGACAAACAGACATATCGAGAGACAGACGGACGGGGTGGATGGACGGACGGACAGACAGATAGGCAGACAGACAGGCAGGCAACAGACAGAAAGACAACCAGACAGACAGGAAAACAGACAGACAGACAAACAGACAGACAGGAAAACAGACAGACAGGCAGACAGACAGACAGACAGACAGACAGACAGACAGTCGGACTGACAGACAGGCAGGCAACAGACAGAAAGACAGCCAGACGGACAGGAAAACAGACAGACAGACAGACAGACAGACAGACAGAAACACAGCCAGACAGACAGACAGACAGGCAGACAGACAGACAGACAGATCGAGAGACAGACGGACGGGGTGGATGGACGGACGGATAGACAGACAGGCAGACAGATAGACAGACAGGCAGGCAGACAGACAGACAGACAGGCAGGCAATAGACAGAAAGACAGCCAGACAGACAGGCAGGCAACAGACAGACAGACAGACAGACAGACAGACAGGCAGGCAGGCAGACAGACAGGCAGGCAACAGACAGAAAGACAGCCAGACAGACAGGAAAACAAACAGACAGACAGACAGACAGACAGATAGGTAGACAGGCAGGCAGACAGACAGACAGTCGGACTGACAGACAGGCAGGCAACAGACAGAAAGACAGCCAGACAGACAGGAAAGCAGACAGACAGACAGACAGAGAGACAGACAGACTGACAGACAGACAGACAGACAGATCGAGAGACAGATGGACGGGGTGGACGGACGGACGGACAGACAGACATGCAGACAGACAGACAGACAGACAGGCAGGCAGACAGACAGGCAAGCAACAGACAGAAAGACAGGCAGACAGACAGGAAAACAGACAGACAGACAGACAGACAGACAGGCAGACAGACAGACAGACAGACAGACAGACAGTCGGACGGACAGACAGGCATGCAACAGACAGAAAGACAGCCAGACGGACAGGAAAATAGACAGACAGACAGACAGACAGACAGACAGATAGAAACACAGACAGACAGACAGACAGGCAGATAGACAGACAGACAGATCGAGAGACAGATTGACGGGGTGGATGGACGGACGGACAGACAGACAGGCAGGCAGACAGACAGACAGTCGGACAGACAGGCAGGCAGGCAACAGACAGAAAGACAGGAAAACAGACAGACAGACAGACAGACAGATCGAGAGACAGACGGACGGGGTGGATGGACGGACGGACGGACAGACAGACAGGCAGACAGACAGGCAGACAGACAGACAGACAGGCAGGCCGACAGACAGACAGGCGGGCAACAGACAGAAAGACAGCTAGACAGACAGAAAAACAGACAGACAGACAGACAGACAGACAGACAGACAGAAAGACAGACAGACAGACAGACAGGCAGACAGACAGGCAGGCAACAGACAGAAAGACAGCCAGACAGACAGGAAAACAGACAGACAGACAGACAGACAGACAGACAGATAGACAGATAGACAGATAGACAGATAGACAGGAAAACAGATAGATCGAGAGACAGACGAACTGGGCGAAAGGACGGAGAGACATGCCTCACTTTTCCACTTCTTCTGATTCAAGAGTTCTGCTTACATGTCTGCACATTTCCTCCCTTTTCCGATCAGGTGCCTTGTGGAGCCATTGGGGTGCAATCAGTGGGGGCGTTCTGCAAGGAAGGTTTGCGAATCAGCACAAGTGGGAGGACTCCGTAGGTACACGTTGAACGGCTTTTCAACCCCAGTCTCAGCGTCCCATTCGTTGTGGTTCAACAGTTATGCGTTCATGTCTGCACATTTGCCCCCTTCTTTATCCAGTACCCTCACTCCTACTACTACCCCCCCGAACGATATATTACACTCTAACACTCTTTTTCTCTAGCATCAAAAAGATATTAAAGAGACAAATTAGTTTATATTAGAAGGCTTTACAGCTGTAATTTCAGCTTCTAATTTGTTGTGGTTTAATAGTTATAGATATTTACTTTTTTAGTTGCAAAGTGAAATAAGTTACATATAGTGAAAGTGACCTCACTTTCAACCTCCAGAATGATATTACACTCTAACACTTTTTTTCTCTAGCATCAAAAAGATATTAAAGGGACAAATTAGTTTATATTAGAAGGCTTTACAGCTGCAGTTTCAGCTTCTAACTCGTTATGGTTCAATAATTATAGATATTTACTTTTTTGGTTGCAAAGTGAAATAAGTTACATATAGTGAAAGTGACCTACCTCACTTTCAACCTCCAGAACAATATTGCCCTCTAACGTTTTTTTTCTCTAGCATCAAAAAGATATTAAAAGGATAAATTAGTTTATATTAGAAGGCTTTACAACTGTAATTTCAGCTTCTAACTCGTTGTGGTTCAAAAGTTATAGATATTTACTTTTTTAGTTGCAAAGTGAAATAAGTTACACATAGTGAAAGTGACCTACCTCACTTTCAACCTTCAGAACGATATTACACTTTAACATTTTTTTTCTCTAGCATCAAAAAGATATTAAAGGGAGAAATTAGTTTATATTAGAAGGCTTTATAACTGTAATTTCAGCTTCTAACTTGTTGTGGTTCAAAAGTTATAGATATTTACTTTTTTAGTTGCAAAGTGAAATAAGTTACATATAATGAAAGTGACCTCACTTTCAACCTCCAGAACGATATTGCACTCTAACATTTTTTTTCTTTAGCATCAAGAAGATATTAAAAGAACAAATTAGTTTATATTAGAAGGCTTTACAGCTGCAATTTCAGCTTCTAACTCGTTGTGGTTCAAAAGTTATAGATATTTACTTTTTTAGTTGCAAAGTGAAGTAAGTTACATATAGTGAAAGTGACCTCACTTTCAACCTCCAGAACAATATTGCCCTCTAACACTTTTTTTCTCTAGCATAAAAGTATTGAAACGCCTGTTTGCAGTATCAAAGATGCATGTAAGAAGGCTTTACTGTCTTTCAGCTTCTAATTCGGTGTAGTTCCTGCAAAACGCCTCCACTGCGTGTACCTCGACGCACCCTCGCACAGAGAACTAAGAAAATCTATAGAGATGCATGCATAACTCTTGAACAAGATCGAGTGAGAGAAGGCGACTGGGGCTGCAAAGCCGTCCATTGTGTGCCTCCTTAAATCTCCCACTTGCTCCGGTTTTAAGCCTTTCCCTGCAAACCTTCCCACTGCTTGCACCTCAACGCACCCTCAAGTCACTTGCACGGAGAACGAAGAAAATGTATAGAGATGCAGGCATAACTCTTGAACAAGAGCAACTGAGAGAGTGCGACTAGGGCTGTAAAGCCGTTCATTGTGTACCTTTTCAACCCTTCCACTTGCTCTGGTCTTAAACCCTTCCCTGCAAACCCCCCCCCCTGCTTGCACCTCGACGCACCCTCAAGCACTTACACGGAGAACTAAGAAAATATATAGAGATGCAGGCATAACTCTTAAACGAGAGCGACTGAGAGAGTGCGACTAGGGCTGCAAAAGCCATTCATTATGTACCTCTTCAACCCCTCCACTTACTCTGGCCTTACACCTTTCCCTGCAAAACGCGCCTGACTGACTGACTGACTGACTGACTGACTGACTGACTGGCTGGCTGGCTAAGTGAGTGGCTGACTGACTGTCTGACTGACTGGCTAGCTGAGTGGCTGACCAACTGGCTGAGTGACTGACTGACCGAGTGACTGATTGGTAGACTGACTAGCCAACTGACTGGTGGACTGACTGGCTGACTGACTGGCTGACATCTTAAACCCCCCACTAGGCACCTGCAGGCAGAAGGTGAAAATGTGCAGAGATGCTGATGCCACTCTCGATCCAGAGGGACTGGGCCATTTATTTTGGGTCTGTTCATTCTTGTCCTTGCACAATTTGCTAGGAGTAATGCAAGCAATGGCTGCTAGTAATGGCAGTCAGCTAGGAGTAATGCAGGCAGGGAGGTACAGAGGAAGGGAGGAAGGGAGGAAGGGAGGAAGGGAGGAAGGGAAGAAGGGAGGAAGGGAGGAAGGGAGGAAGGGAGGAAGGGAGGAAGGGAGGAAGGGAGGAAGGGAGGAAGGGAGGAAAGGAAGAAAAGAGGAACTAGGGGAGGAAAGGAGGGTGGCAGGCAGGCAAGTAAGCAAGCAAGTCAGCAAGCAAACAAAAAGATAAGCAAACATATACATGCAGAGCAGACACATAGACAGGCGGACTGACCGACTGACAAACAGTGAGGTGGGCAGGTATGCGGAGGCGGATTTGGCCCTCTCGGTATCCTTCCGGCCTTACCTCTTGATCCATGCAGTGCCACATGCATGGTCAAGAACAGCATAAAGTGGGGATCATCTCTGAGGCCAAAGACTCTTGGTTTTTAGCACGAGGGAAGTTTCACGGTCCAGAATTTTAGTTGAAGCTGCATACACGAGGTGAAGAAGGTCCATTTACGGAAATATGTATGTACGACCCAAATATGTACAAGCATCAAAGAAGATAGTGACCGATCTACGTACTCACCGTTTGTCAAAAACTCTTTATGACTACTCACAACTTTCCTTTGCCTCGTCCCCTTTCTTTCTATTTGCCGGTTTCAAATTGCACATTCGAGCGTGTTTGCCGTGGAGTCAATTCAAGGTTCATATGGCGACCCTCGACTTCCACGCGTCGGGATCTACAGATGAACGCTCTGCGCAGGTGCTGGCGAAGCAAGCCGGAAGACAATAACAGTGGGAGCAGAATGGATACTCGGTTGGATGTTGAGCTTAATTGTCCAGGTTGGTTTTCCCTACACCTTGAAGATGTATGTCTATATATGTATATGCAGTGATGAAGGTCAGTCACATGCACACATGCAACGAATCTTCCACTAGAGAAAATCGACTCCGCGCCATGAAGGGTCCCCTGACGTAGCAGTGGTGGCGGTGGGTCGGTCAACTACCCTGACGCACGTTTAAATAGGGGGGCGGTGGTGGTGGAGGGTCGGCCAGGAAGGGATACGCACGGTACCCTTCTCCATACCGATGTCAGGGGCGATCAATTAAGGGCTTGTATGTCGCCTCGGGGGGCAGCTCAACTCTGCTGAGATCAGCCAAGAGGCTCTGAGATCGCATGCACTCGCATAGCGTATTTTTTCATTTTTGAGGGGGGGATCGGTTCTGTCTCCATCACGGTCGGTGTCGTCCGAGTTCCAAAATGTGCCCCTCAAGCAACTTGCATGGAGCCGCGATCGCACATGCCTTAATTACTTTGCGCATACGTGCCCCTCAAGTAACTTGCACGGAGTTGCATATGCATACGACGCGTGCGCGGTCCCAAAAAACATACTTCGCTGCCGTGGCCCCCGCTCCATGGCAGCACACAACTTAAACATGCCCAAGCCCCCGATGGTGTGCATCAATTAGCGGACCCCTAAATAGCCCCCCGAGGCACTCACCCAACTGGTTGGGTGTATCCCATATATATATATATATATATATATATATATATTTCCGAAAGTCTGCATGCATATATATACATGTGCATGCATATATGTTCCTTCCTTATATAATTGGATTTTGCCGGCCTCGATCAGCGGCCTGCATGCATAGCCTTTCATTGAATCATTGCATGGTCCATGTTTATTCTGAGTGGTCTTCAAGTACTTAAATAACCAGAGAAGCCTCAAGTATACTTCTGGTGCAGAACCGTTCTGTCCCCTAACCTGCCCACAATGAGGCCCTATACGAAATCAGCTTCTCTGACTCTAGCTAGGTCAGTCGAGTAAGGCCACAAGAGTACGTGGTCTTCAGAACAACTGTGCTAGCCTGTACCAGCCTGTATGCCATTGGTTCTTTTTCCCATCCATCGTCCATCTCTATCCATCTAGGCATGCTTGAATGTCTTTTAATATGCTTGTATGCTTGTGTTTCCTTCGAACAAGACTTCTCCATCTCTTTGAATTGACATATGCGGACTCTGTGTGATGGTATGTGATTGGTTGTCAGGTGTCCGGCTGTGCAGCGATGAGTGGCACTGTATGGATGGAACCATCAGACAGCGTGCATGCATGCGCCGTGGGAGAAGTGCATGTATGCCTGCGTCAAGAAGTCTGGCCGTTTGTCCTCTCGGGTTGGTATGGTCTATTAAGCTTTGAGTGTCTCTCACCTAGGTCTCTCAGTGCCTCCTATAAAGGCCTGCCCACACCTCTCCCCCTATCGGCTGTAAAGTTACAGTGAAGTTCCTTTGTGGTAACTCTACATTCTTTCCGTATTGAATTTTTATTGAAATCTCTCCTCCTGCTGACTCTTGAATTACAGTGCAACTAACCTATCATAGACTCCAAGTACAACGGCGAAGAGATAATAAGCTAGAAGGCTACAAAAGCCTTCATTTTAGAAAAATTAAAACTGGAAAACGCGTCAAACGTCGGCTATGACAGCAAACAGCTGGGCGTCCGTTTTGCCGTCTATAAACTGTTCCCATGCTTTATCTAAGAGTATGACAGCCATGTAGACGGGCACTTTGAAATTAAAAAAATGGATAATTTGTTTATTTCCTCATGATTTCACGAGAAGAACTCGAGAGAGCCAAAAGCGTTATTGAAACAGCTATTAAAAGAGCCACAGCTGCGTCCATCGCTTAGTGGAAGAAGCTGCAACAGGAAAAAAAAAAACTCGCGTCAGCATTTTTTTCTCCCTCCTTGGCTGTCTCACTCTTTTTTGCACATTTTTATGACCTGATCTTTTCTTATCTAGCCACTTCATTCCCTATCCTTCTCTGCCTCATGTCTTATTGCATGATTGACCTCTCTCCTAATTCATCCATCCATTCATCATCTTATCTGTCCACGCTTCTCTCTATGTAGTATTACGCGTATGTATACCAGGCCTTTGACTCGTGGCTTTAATTTTTGTTTGGATCCACACAAATTTATCATAGACTTTCTGTCATTTCATCGAAAGCTGAAGCTTGGAAACGCCCTAATGCAAGCATTCAGTGAATTTATGAGACACTCACAGTGACTTTGAAATGATCAGAGCACAGCATGACTCAGAGCGCTGCAGACCAATGATGACTAATTAAAGTATCAGAATAATGTTATCAAGGGTGAAATCCGGCAGTGAAAGGTTGCAGCCCCCGCCATTCCTTACCAGTCCCCTACCTACCTATTCTAAAGGAAGTCCAATGCTAGATTATGCAAGCATTGCCAACTCAAAGCCTATCAGCATCTGTCAGACTGGCCCTCCAGTTGCTTACTCTCTTCCCCCTCCCCGCTCGCTGGCCTATGAAGCTCCCATTGCCCCCTTTTTTCCCTATGCCTTCGTACTAAGCCCGCCAAAACAGCCTCCGCCAATCCCTACCAGCCCCTTACCCACCTACTCCGAAGAAAGTCCAATCCTAGACTACCCAAGCAACTCAAAGCCTACCAGCATCTGTCAGACTGGCCCTCCGGTTGCTCGTTCTCTTCCTTCCTACCCGCTGGCCTATGAAGCTCCCACGGCCTCCCACGCAATCAGCCAACGGGGAGTTTTTATAACTTTTCAGAGGCCTCAGAAACGACCGTTCTCTTTTCTCGGTAAGCTCCGTCTTTTGTTCTTTTTCTATTTATATTCACTGAGTCGGCTTTGTTGTCTCCTGCTGTCACATAGCTTGACACGTACGTCCATCTCTTCTTGACCTAAAATTAATGTATGACTAATGTCTATACGCCGATGGACGGATTCTGAGGTCAAAAGAGGTGTAATCAGAAGTGCCCATCGTTACGCAGCCATCTACTCAGTCACCACTGTGCTAGAAAGGTGAATGAGACAACTGCTACACGAATGTGAACTAAAAAAGGGGATCAATATATGCAGATTCACCTAGCTGAGTGCGAAGTTAGGAATGAAGGACGAGCTGCACAGTTGATTTATATGCATGCATACGTTGAAGCAGCTTCAAAGCGATCCCTTGCCACTCAATGTATGTGATGACATTCTTTTTGAATGTGCCCCCTGTGAATATTGTCCCCCTCCCCCTTGTTCTGCTCCTCTGCACGTATACGAACACCCGGATGTCTGGCTGCTGACAAGACCGCGGCATCTTTGAGGACGAAGTGTCAGACGCTAGGACCTCCAGGCCCTCCTAGATGATGCTCCACAATGTGCCTACCCCCTACTTAAAAGAGCCCTCCCCAAACTCAGCCAGCTTTTTGAAGCCCTTTCCAATCTGGCCGGCTGTGACCCCCCTACTCTTGCAGCAACGGGGGCAGGTTGGACTTGCCCCCCTGATGTTCCTACCATCGACTATGAAGTGTTCTTCCCCCCTCCCCCTCCTGGTACAGTAGCTATAGCTCCTATAAGAACTCCTCCCCCTGCCGCTACCCTGGAGCCATCACCCCTCTGACAAACAAAAAACAAAGTCTGAGGACCTGGTCTCAAATATAGCCTGAAAACATCTATGCAGAGAAGAAAATGCTCATTAAACAAAGCACTGCTTCAAGGAAACATCAAGTTGCTTAATTCATTTATATAAAATATCAAACTGCACTTTGCATGGGATTTTCTTCCCTTTCTACTTTTATTGACACGCTTTCCGCTCTGTGGTGATGAATTGTGATCTTGTAGGTGGGACCGTCTGATAAGAAGAGCCCCTCCAATGGTCATGCAGGGGTGTTTAGGGTGGGGGGGGTCTGGCTGGGTCCATCAGATCTTCCGAAAGAACCGCTGCACCCAAAAAAGTCTTCCGTGACTTTCCTCTAAAGACAGGTCAAGCCTAAAACAGGCC
>JAHBMJ010005031.1:0-30000 GCA_018398765.1 Chromera velia | reverse complement strand
GGGATGCATCATTTCATGTGCACCGCTTCTCTCTGCAGGTCTAATTCGGGCCTTAACCCACGGTCTTTCCCCCGGACGTCGTACCTCCCTTGGAGCATCTTCCTCTCCCCTCCTTCTTCCCTACAGATGCCGTGCAATGGTACGCAGACTTATGCGAACTGTTCAAACAGATGCTTGCTGACATCTGGCAGCTTCCTCTATCCCCTATATGCCCTGCCAGATTGGCAGGTCCCGACACGTCGGTATGGGGGGGGGGTGGCACACTGCCCTGGATTGTGGTCTCTCTGGACAGCCGAATCGATAGCTTTACCTGGATGCCTCAGGAAGTGGCGGTGCACATGCTGCCCCCCGGGTCGAAAGATAACAACGACCTGATAGAAACCCTCCACCGCCTCATTAGTGCACACACAACGGAGACGGCGGTCCTTTTGGTACAGTTACCAGCCCCATAAGGCCCAGCAATCGGTTGTGTTCGGATGCAATCCGAAAAGGGGGAGAATGAGGATAGGTGGGATGCCAGTGCTGCAGAGAATGAGGGCAAGAAGGATAAATCTGCGGCGTCTTGTAAGTTCACGGCTTCTCTCTCAAATGCGAAGGGAAAGTCTGGGTTTGGTGGGATAGAGTCTCTGCCAGGAGCTCCTGTTGCGGGAATCGATAGGAGTATGTTGTTGCAGAGACTTGTGAGTGGAGGACGGGAATCGACATACGGAATAGGACTCCAGGTTGGCTAAGTGCACTGCATGTTTGATCTTTTGGTTGAGTTTGTTAGTTGGTTAGTTGTTTAGGCTCAACCTGGCTGGTCCTGTGATTATTTTTTTATTTTCCTGGCTGTTTGCTTGCAGTTTTACTTTGCCGTTGTTTGATGGCTTTGTATATAAACTGTTTCTGACAGGGAGTGAATGCAGTGTTCTCGCATTTGGTCTTATTCTTTAAGAGTGCTTGAGCGGCAGTGCGTGTTTCTCCTCTCCTCGTGTTTGTTTTCTTTGCAGGTGAGCTATTCGGTGCATGTCGAGACCCCCGTTCCACAATTGAGTGCATCTTTTCTTTTGCTCTTTGGGAGAATCTCTGGAGCCTCTAGAAGGCTTGGTCAGGGAGCAAACGGAGGTCCGAATGATGGTGTAAGGTGTGGAAGCTTCATGAATTTGCCTAACTGGGCTACTTGTAGGCCCATGCAGGGTGCTGACAGACTGGAAGAGTAGGGAAGAGGTGACGCATCGTTTATCTTCAGCCCTTTTGCGCCTTCCACCTCGATATTTGGATCCCCTGGAGCAGAAGGGGGGGGGAATGGAAATAGAAAGAATAGAGAGCCGAGGTTTGCCTCGCTTTATAAACCCCCTCCCCCTCCTCAACCGATGGCTACAACCGTTACTGTAACAGCCCGTCCTTTTGCAAACCCGCCCACACTGCAATAATTTGCCATAAAACTCCTGCCCAACACTATGTTATTCCACCTACAGCCTCCGCAGGGCCCTTCATTTGGTTTCAGCGGTCCCTCTGGCGCCGCCGTGGCAGCAGAATCTAATAGAAGGGCGTTTCTCCATCAGTCTTTAGAGAGTGAGTGGAACACGTTCTACTCCATCTGCACACATGGGGCAGAAATAGACATGGGTGTACAGGATATGCCTCAAAATGTATGGAGCGAAGATCGCGGTAGTCTTCCACACTTGACCAAGCTAGCACGCGCAGTCTTGGCAATTCCCGCCCTCTGCCGACCGACCTTGATGTTCTACGGACCTTGCGGGGAGGTTGCAGATTCCCTTGCTGATCGGCGTTTGCGTCTGTCCATTGACGATGCCCGTATACAGGTGTTTCTCCATACAAATGCCATGCATGGATTTGGGTGTTCGGGGGCCCATGCATCGGAGGGAAGACAGGGGAGAACAGGGATGAAGTGAAAGCTTTGAGGATTTGAAGAAACAGAGAAAGAGGAAAAAAGATACATTTCGTGCTTTCCGACGGTGCAGAATCTCAAATGCAACTACAAAATGCAAACTAGGAACAATTTTTGTCACATCAAAATTTTTACCCAACTGAACTGCCTCCAAATGCTAAAAACAATCTAATATCAAACTAAGACATTCGTTTCAGACATTCTGCATGTCAAACAACAGACACTGAAAGCTTTGTACATGGAATTCTCATTTGTTGTGATTTAGGTTTGAATGAAGTACATACGAGCAGATGAATCGGCATTGAAATTCAAAGTTTCAGTCTATAGTTCTAGGTGTGGACTTTAGTTAGTTAGTTAGTTTAGTTTATAACCCTATAAAGAACTAACTAACTAACTGAACTAACTAAACAGTTTTGACCTAGTTTAACCCTAATTAAGATTTGAGCAGCATTCGTACCCCCCCCCCTTTGCATCATGATGCTTGATGTCATTACTAGTATCATTGAACTAGTGATCTGAATGTCTACAATCCAAATTGCAGCATGCTCGGGGATTGCTCAAGGTAGAGCCTATCGTGTCACACCCTACTGTTTTGAGACTTCTGCTGAGTCAAACTGAGTGCCGACTGATAGACATGGAGGACTCAGGATTGATAACCGCTTTCCTTATCTAGTTCTTTATTCTTTTTGTCAATACGTACACTGCTCACGGAATGAGATCCACCTGCTCACAGAATGTGCAAACACAGAGAAGGACAGACGGAAGCTTGACAAAATCATCAGTAGAATAAAGGAGCACGTGCCCATTGAGAAACGGGTGGAAATTGCAGAAACGCCATCATAATGTCCTGTGGAATATCGGCTGGCCCTCTTAGTGGCTCCGATCTCCCCTCTGGCAATGGGAGGGCCACCCTTCCTGAAATAAAAGCACTGTTCGACCAACAGACAGCTTCTTAAAGGGAGTACTTCGATGGTAGATTTGACATCGTTGCAAAAAAGATTGACAACCTTGACAACCGGATTGGTCAGAATGAGAGAAGGGTTGAGAAATGTGAGAAGTCAATTGAGAAGATCGAATCAACCATGCTCAGTCTTCAGCCCTCCAATGAGGAGAAAGACCCCGTCCCTTGCTCACGTGTGGTGCTGGGCCTCTCTCTCAATGAGGTAAGGAAGTGGCAGCAATTCCAATCCTTCCTCAGAGACTTACTCACCTTTTCTCTCTCCCTCAATGGCCAAGTGTGCCAGACAGATGAAGTGATCTCCTATTCTTCCTGGCTGTACGATGCTGCGAAATCTATCTTCTGCAGCAAGAACTACAAGTGGGTCTCCAAACTCACTGTCGAATTCAAACACAAAAAAGATGCGGAAGAGTTTGACGGTCTGTTCAAGGCCTGCGCCCCCGACCGCTCCGTGCAGTACAACGTCCTCTCCCTTGCTCCTACCGGATCTGTGAAGTGTATGCTCAGGAAGACGGAGGAAAAAGAGAAAGCTGGCAGAATTTTCTGGGCGCAAAGCACACTTGGCGATGCCGGGGCATCCACTAAGGACAAAGAGAGGGCTCAGGCCCTTCTACTGAAAGAAGGGGTGAGTGAGTCCACTTAACCGATTCCCAGGGCACCTGCTCCGCCACTGCAGCAGCACCCATTCCCCCGTATGCCGCCCCAATAAAATTTAGCCGCCGACTCTCACATGATGGGTTCGCCACTGGCAGCCGCGGTCGCGCAGCAGAATGTGGTGGCAGCCGCAGTGCCGCAAACCTTGAGCGCTGCTGCGTTAAACTTTGCAATACACGCCCAACAGCAACAACAGCAAGCCAGATAGCTCCCGCAGCCATCTTATGAGGGTGGTATGGTTTTCAAGACCCCGGTGCAAGTGAGACCTAAGTTGGGAAACGGAGACGGGGGTGCTGCCCCCGGCTTTAGTTATTAGTTTCGGATGGAGATGGAAAGAGTTGGGGGGAAGGGCGTATGGTTGGGAGTCCTCCTTCCCCCTCCGAACCGACTGGACTCCCGCGGCTGAAAAGGAAATTGTTAGGTCTAGTTAGGTCTTCTGGAAGAGAGGGAGGCTCTCAGAAAGGAGATGTATGATTTGCATGCCTGGTTGTCTTCTGTCTCTGTCAATGAGTTGTGTTCTCCCCCGGGCACCGCACCTTACGATGTCTTTCTTAGTTCATTGAAATGGTGTGACGTGAAATTCGATCTATGTAGAAAAGGGCACTCAGCCCCTGTCTCTCCTCCTCCCTCTGTCTTTCATGGCAATTGTTTTGATGTTCTGTCAGAGTGCGCAACGGATAAAAGATCTGTGAGCGGCGGCGAGCTTGATGCCCTTGCAGGCAAGTCAGACTGTTCTTCTCCTCTATTTAATTCTTCTCCGTCCCTTCATGCCCCTGATGTTGATTCTCTTTCCTGTTCCCCTTCCCTTTGCAGTCAGGCACCTTCTCCTTCCGGTGAGGGCTTGTCTGTTCTATCTTTTGTATCTGATGTGTTTTTTGTTTCGAAGGAGAAGTCGGTTAGGAAGCGTTGCAGGGGGAAAGGGAAAAGCGCGGGGGAGGCAACCGTAAGCATGGCACGTCACAGTAGCCGAGTGAAGTGGGGGAGCCTGCCAGCCCAGAGCCGGAGTGGGAGATCGTGTGGATGCTTTGTACTCGCATAAACGGAGAAGGGGGGGAAAGGAAATACCTGGTTGACTGGGGTGGGAATTTCTCTCACACGTGGCAGCCAGCAGCAAACCTGAATCACTGCGAAGAGCTGCAAAGGGAGTTTTGGAAAGAGTAGCGGAAAGAGAAAGAGAAAGAGATGGCAGCCGCAGCTAGAGTGAGGGATGCCTCAGTCCGCTTTTTGTTGTTGAACGTGAATGGGGTGAGAAATAAAGAAGACAACGGTTCCCTTTTCCGTTGGCTGGCTAAGAAAGATCCCGACCTAGCCATCTTCACAGAAGCAATGGACATAACGAGGGACATCTCTTGTAGGGGGTGGAAAGGCAAAAACTTCAGCCACCGTGAGTAGTACCGGCAGCAACTAGGTACGCGCAGAGCAGCCCATGATAGGGACGGCAGGAGTGGGAGTGTTTGTGTGCTTGTAAAAGAGGAACGGTGGAGCGAGCTGAAACCCGAAATCTCCCTTGTGGGCCCAAGTCTAGTTAAAGTGAAGATTACAGTGGGTGGGTGCAGGGTGCATATATTCGGTCTTTACCTTCCCGGGTCCTGGTCCGATCACAGGGACAGTAGGGTCCCTGACCTCTTGAAGGATATATTTGGGAGGGTCCCTCTTGAGGCAGATAAGGTGGTGATGGGGGATTTCAATGCACACTCAGGCAGCCTCGTCCCCAAAAATCTTTTGTGGTCAAGTGCAGATCTCCTCCTCCCGCCGAGGGATTCTGGAGGGGTTGATGGGAGGGGAGAAAATTATGATGAGGGCTCGGAGGAGCCTGACCGACCCTCGTTCATCCGCACGTCTCAGTGCAGCAAAGACGTTGACCGCAGTGGGAGGGACTTTATTCAAATTTATAGTGATACGAATCTTGTTCTTTTGAACGGATTGACGGGAGAAGCAGGGAGAGAGTCCTTTGTTTTTCCTGGTGAGTGCACCCACTATTCCAGACAGAGCAGCATATCTACGCCCACTTCCCTTATTGATTACGTACTTACTGATCCATCTACCATACAGAGGGTTTCTGATTGGGAGGTTGACTTTGATGGTATTGCCTCCCCCGACCATATGACCGTTTCCTTCTCCTTCTCCCCTCCCTCGGCCGAACCCGAATTCGAAAATGCTCTCCCACCCCACCAAAACCTCTCTGATTGTCCCTCCCTTTTCTGTTCAAACCGCATAGCCCCGGTCTCTGATGAAGAAATCCCACCGCTTGCAGCAGCAGTGAGATCGTTTACTGAGGGTCGATGGCCTGGCTTGTGGGCCTATTATGAGCAAATCGAACCATTTGAGGAGCCGTCTGCTCCTTCGCCTCCCCCAATGTCCCTGCATCCCCAACCAGGACTGACTTCGGAGGGCGGTGACGATCGTGCGTGTCTGCATAGGTTAGTTGAAGAATGGTTGCGTGTGCTAGTAGGGCCGATCAAGTAGACAGGGGACAAGGGACCTGGCCCAGAAGGTAGACGATCAAAGAGAGAGGCATGGTTTAATTCGGAATATAAAGCTTTACAGAAAGAGGTTAAAGAGGCAGACGGGAGATGAAAGCTAGTAAGAGATGGGAATGGAAGGGGAATAGAGTTTGATAGACTGCAGAGGCTTCTCCGGGTCTGTCGTACTCTGTTCAAAAGAAAGAGAGTTACGTAGGAGAGAGCACAAGCCCAGAAGGTATAAGAAGAGTTATTAAAAGACCCGCTTGCTATCTGGAGGAGAAAGAAAAAAGCTGCTTCAGCTGGGGGAGCCTCGCATCCTTCTCCATATGAGTTCTCAAATCATTGAGCGGGAGTGTTTGAAGACAAGAATGAAGAGCCTCTCGCTTCCGCCTTCCCATCTGCTCCTCCTCCTTTCCACCCTTCTATTTTGCCCTTCTCTTTCCATCAAATCTCCTCTGCTCTAAAGAAAATGAATAAAAAGAAAGCCTCTGGCCTTGAAAGAATCTCCCTCACTCAGCTTAACCTTTGTTTTGCACACTCGGCGCTCTCTTGTTTTTTACTTTTTGTTTTGTTTAATTGTATGCATATCTTTGCATGCCGGCCTCCCTCCTAGAATGTGCTGCGTATCTGCCCTGTCCCTAAAGGCCCTGCCTCTCCCTTTCCCAATGAATGGAGGCCTATTCATATTGTCAACCCTTTCGCAAAACTTTTTGGTTTGCTGATGGACGGCCGTGTGCGCTCTCAAGTCGAGCTTGACGTCAGGCAGTTAGGTTTTAGACAAGGGGTAGGAATGAGAGAAGGGGTATGTGCGCTTGTCTCTGCCATTCTCTCCTCTAAAAAAAAAAAGAAAGCTCTGCTGGCAGGCTTTAAAGTTTGTTGATTTCTCCAAAGCCTTCGACACTGTGCCGAGAGATAAGCTAATTCAGAAACTGAGAAGAGAAGGTGTGTGTGAGGCAGATGTGTGTATGATATGTGAAATGTACAGGGAGGTCTGAGGAAAGGTAGACGGGGACTCTTTGCATTTTCGGAAGGGCACTGGGGTCAAGTAAGGTGATGCTTTCTCTCTCATTCTCTTTCTTATTTATATCAATGACCTTCCCCATATATGTTCAGTTAGTAAGAACGAGGGGGCCGTAGACAGAGAAGGAGAGAGAGTAGGATGATCAGACAGCAGAATGGGGGAAGGCAGCGTCGAGGAGCCTGAGAGAGAGCCCGAACCTGTCCTCCTTGACAACTGTATCTTAGGCAGTCTGGGGTATGCGGATGATCTCTGTTTCCTTACTCATTCCGTCTCAGATCTGCAAAAGAAGTTCTCAGCCTTGGAAGGGTATTGCAAGGAATAGGGACTGACTGTGAACTTAAAGAAAATGAAAATCTTGCGCCTGTCTGCCTTGGCTCTGGGGCAGTCTGCAGGGAGAGTCATGTATGGTGGGAGGGAAGTTGAATGGACATCCAAATACAAATATCTGGGGTATGTTTTCTTTGAAGGGGGGTGCTTTAACAAGACAATTGAGTCCCGTATTACTTCTGCTTCGCGGGCTCTGGGAGGGGTAATTGGGTTGATTGCGAGGATGGGCCACTCAGCATTGATGTGCAGGTAACAGTTTTTAGAGCCTGCTAGACCTCCGTAGCGCTCTACTGCCTTGAATATCTGCCAGTGCAGGATGCAGACCTGCTCGCTCTTGATGCTTTGCAGCTTCGGTTTGCCCGTTGGTGTGGTCATTTGTCTGTTCGCAGCCTCCGCCTGCCCTCTCTTTATATCTTTGGTCTTCTTCCCTGCAAAGCCCTTCTCTGCTCCCACGTGGCTGACTGGTGGCATTCTCTTTCCATCACAACACACACTATTCCTGCAGCCATGTTGCATACCTGGAAGAATAACTGCTGCCAACAATTCACAAGGTCTATAGACAGGCTGCTTCATTGGGCTGATTTGATTTCTGTCTGCTCGCTGAGGGTCGAGCCCGATCTGTCTTCCCAACGCGGGCAGAATGGTCATAGGGTACAAGGCACCGGCTCACTTTTCTTCAAGGGCAAGGTGAGATAGACAGTTGCAAAGGAATGCATGAAGGCTTCTGAGGATGATGGGCAATGTTCCTCTTACTTTCCCCTCCTTGCTAGACTCACCCCTCTGCAGCGCGACTTCCCATCCTCCCGCCGTATGTTTGTCTTCCTCTTGTGCAGCAAGTCGTCCTCCGGTGTTCCTTCCATCTCTGCCCTTCCCCGTTCTGCCCTGTCGGTTACGGATGGCTCAATCTTTTCTTTTTTGCGCATGCTGACATACAACCCGATGGGCGGGTAAGGTGGGCTGCCTGTTGGTTGCTCTGATAGAAAGCTGTGCACCTATGAAGCCTGCTGCCAGTGTGTAGATGATTTTATTCATCAGCTCTCTGTCTGCCTCCGATGGACTGCCGAACAAGGCTTTTTGTAGTGGTTGGCACTAATTCAATCAGACCGCTTCACTCGTTGTGACTCACCCTTTGCATCCGCCTCCTTTTCTGATCTGGGGGTTTGCAAGTTCATTACATCGCTCTTGTGCTCTCAACCCTCTCTCCTCTTTATGATTTCTCGTCATATTGTAGTAAATGATTAATCAGATTAAGTTCGAATAACTGTCGTCCACTTAGCTTGCAGCTGGCATAATTGAACAGACCCATACATGTATGCGCCGCCCAGGAGTTCTAACTCCACCTAGGGTTTGGCATCAATCAATCAATCAATCACTAGTACGTACATAAGAAATTCTTTTTACAAGGACCCGAGGAGAGGATATTTCTGAAGGTGATGAACTTCAGTCCGGAGATGAACTTGTAGATGAAGCCTAGCAACTTTCGGCCGAGCCTTCCGATCTGCTTGCTGATGAAGAGGTACAAAGGGATCGCATTAAATTTTCTCTAGCCCGTTGGTGACGTCCACAGGCTGCAGCCCCTAAAACTAGTGCAAAAGCCCGTGCCTCTCGCTGTTTTGTCGCTGTCCATGTGCAGTACTATACAGCACCAGGTCTTCCCGGTGCTACCCGGTGCTATTATTAAAGATCAGATCAAAAGTGTCTCAAAGCCTCCCATGCACAGAAGATGCCTTCGACGGGCACTCCTTAACTCCGAGTTAGACTCAAACCCACTCAGACAATGCTAGCAGACAATGAATAATCAAACCTTTTATAGTTTAACATATCAAACTAAACTAAGTAGCAAAACTATAACTAAACTAACCCTGCTACAAAAAATGTTAGAAAAGTGATAGAAAAGTTGTTAGAAAAGTGATAGAAAAGTAATAGAAAACTGATAGAAAAGTGATAGAAATTTAAAGTTAGAAAAATGATAGAAATTAGACTTTATAATTTATAACATGTTAGAAATTATACTCAATTCCTATCAAATGTTAGAAATGTTAGAAAAGTGATAGAAATTTGATTTAATTTTCTATCATTTTTCCAATATTTCTAACATTTGATAGAAATTATAGAAAATGTTAGAAATTCGACTCAAATTTCTAACATATTAGAAATTTGAATTTGTATCACTTTTCTATCACTTTTGCATCACTTTTTTATCATTTTTCTAACAACTTTCCTATTACTTTTCTAATATTTTTTGCAGGGAAAGACCACGTATAACTAGTTTAGTTCATAATTTACTCAATTTAGTTAGTTAGTTATAGTTAGTTTAGTTTTTTGGAGAAATCCCCGAAATGTAAACTAACTAAAGAACTAAACTAACTAAAGTCTACGCCTAGCTACAGTTTCAAGTTAAAAATAACTACGACTCACACTATTTTATAATAAATTTATGTTTTAAACATATCTTACCAGACTCAGCTCAGATATCTGAATTTGGAAATATAAAAATATTTTTTTAAAAAATAAAGTTCTATAGATATTATAAGATATACTAGTTTTATATTATTTTATAGTGGTTGTCTGATGCTTGTAATATATATGCTTGGTTTTCTTTGTAAAATTCTAAACGTACTGAGCGATGCCGCCAATGCACAGTGATTAAAAAAAAAAAAATAGCAAAAATGTCCGGAGTCTGTTTTTTTTTAATCATACTTTTTAAAACACTATCAGTATTTAAAAACTACTAGTATGAAGCCACAAAACATGCTAAAGTTTATGATTTACGTATATTTTATAGAAATAGGCGGCCTTACAACAAGCATCAATAATTATCATCAAAAAACAAAAAAATAATTGGCTGATCGATGTTTATTATTATCATCATATATTTGTATTTGTCACTCTGTGTTGCCTACACACTCAGTATGGATCTATAGTTGAGTTTGTAGTAGGGACTCAGAGTTTGTATGATTTCATCCAGGCGTATGATGCCGCGAATCACAGCAAAAAAAAAGTAAACTAAAATAATTTGATTTTTTTTTTTTTTTGTAACAGCTAAGCAACAGTTAAATATGCAACACTCAAACAACAGTTATGCAACATATGGCCAACAGTTGTTTGTCACTTAATATTATGATCGGCAAAAAAAAAGCCAGAATTCGATTCATTTTTTTTTTGTTGTGTATGATGCCCCTAGAATTTCATTTTAAAAATATAACTATGCATGGTAAGTAATTATTATAATTACTAGTTAATGACTAGTTAATGAACGCCGACAGATGAAGATTCATTTTAAAAGTAGTTTCACGTTTAAAGGTAGTTTTGTTTATGCAAAAAAAGTTCTAAGCTTTGATAATTTTTGCACTTTAAAATTATAATTCATAGTAAATTACCGGGACTTACTTCATCCTAGACTTCATCATATCATATAATTTCTTGCTGTACTATATATGTACTACTAATTGATTTACTTTTACATCTGTAAGTTTCACATTGCAATTAAAAGTTCACGCATGCTTAAGCATATGTTTTGTTTTCTTTTCTTTCAGCCACTTGCCTAGTCGGAAAGCCACCTCCCGACTGCTTTCTTCTCAGAGGTTCGGTTTTAGCCTGCTTCGCGTTTGAATTTTGCCCTGAAATACTTTGAAAAGATTTAGAACTCTCTTCCCCGGAGTGCAATTCTTCTTCTCTGTCTGACAACGTGGCCAAATTGTGCCCGTCCCCCTCTGCACTGACAGTAACCGAGAAGCTTTCCAGCTCCGTCTCACCTGTTTTCAAGGTCGCCTCGGGGCCCGTTGAGGCTTCCATTTCGCCCGATTCCTCTCGAGACTCCGGCAGCCGCTTTCCATCCTTCATTCGCTTCTGCCTCGTCTGCCTCTCTTTCTTTCTGGCCACGACCCTTTCCTTCTCTTCTTTCAGAAAGTCTGCATATTCCGCTGCCGCCCTCTGAAGGCTGCAGGCAACCACGGAAAGCGAGAGAAAAAAAAAAAAGGACGCCAAATGACCCAGTGATGAAACCTGAAGGTCTGAGTAAAGATCATCACGGCAAACATAGTCGAGTGGACACAAAGACCCCTAAGTGTCTCCTTGTGCTGTCCGAAGTAGTCAGGCCAATTCAGAGCAGAGTAGTGCGTTCATGTCTACTCACTCACTCTTACTGCACCGCGCTGCATTTACTGAACAATCATAAGAGGAGGTCAGGTCAGGTCAAGTCACAGGAGAGAGACCCCAAGAGATCAAAAGGTAGCCCCAAGCCAAAACCCAAAAGAGTACTCACAAAAGTTCAAAGACGAGAAAGGACGTGACTTTTTTCTGGGTTCTTCGTATTCTGCGTTGCCATCTCTCTCGTGAGCTCACCTCTCTGGGTGCGTCCCATCAGTCACGTGCATGATCTCCCTGCATACATGCAATTGCGCGGGGCTTCATTTATGCTTGCATGCTAACATTGATCGAGGCATGCGAAGGCTCATGGAAGCGCACGAGGCAAGCAGACAGCATGCAGAAGAGTCGAAGACACACAGGCGAACCTCAGGGACAACGGGACGTACGTGGGGGCTACACGATGACATTTTTAGACCTCCTTTCTGTAGCGTCCTTTCACATTCCCTTCTGTCTGCTTTTCCTTCCGCTTTCTTCCTTCCTTCCTTCCTTCCTTCCTTCCTTCTTCCTTCCTTCCTTCTTCCTTCCTTCCTTCCTTTCGTTCTGAGGGCCTTCCTTCCTTCCTTCCTTCTTTCATTCTTGCTTGCTTTCTTTCTTTCTGTCTTTCTGTCTTTCTTTCTTTCTTCCTTTCTTTCTTTCTTTCCTTCTTTCTGTCTGATTTGTTTTTCTTCGTTTTGATGTAGTTGTCCATGCAGCTGGGCGGGCGGGCAGGCAGGAAGGCAAACCGAGTTGTCCCCGCACCAGAACTGCTGAGCCACAAGAAGGAGTCGGCACCAAAGACAGCACCGAACAATATACAGTCTCTCCCTCCCTCCCTTCCTCCAATTGTTGAGGCCCACCTGAAAAGCTGAGAGGCTGAAACCGACGGAGAAAGAACAAGCCGGATGGTCACGGCCCTGCACACACACGCACACCGGGAGTCATCAATATCCTGGCAGCAAACTCTCAACCGTTTGGGGATATTTTGGGGATCAGTGAATGATCAGATGCAAACTCAAAAACTATGCACACACACGAGAGTTCGTGTGTACATTATAAAGAAAATGCATAAATGCAGACCATATTGCTAAGGCCGGACTGAGGCCCTCCCTGTGTCTCGAAGAGAATGGAGCATTTCAAGTTTGACATCAAATCACAGAAGAAATACGTCGAGTCGAGTGGAGCGTTCTGACCAAGTGAGATAGAAACATGGAGGGGAAAGAATAGAGGGCGGCTCAGATCCTGATTTGCTTTTTCTCCTCACAGACCGACCTGCACATTTCCGTTTTTGCCTTCCTTTGTGTATCTAGAAACGACTCAGGCTCTCCCGAGACCCCCTCCAACTTTCCCCCATCTGTCTCTGGTGCCTGCTCTGCCCCCAATTTCCCATCAGAGACAGCCGTTGCCCTCTCGACAAGTCTCCGAGGGGAAGGGGACGCAAAGATATCCCGGGCAGGAGGCTCCTCTGCATTTTGAGACTTCAGGGCCTTCGGGTTGATCCCCCCTTTGTGCGCCTCATTCAAAAAGGAAAAGGAAGAAGAAGAACCAAAAACGTCAGCAAACGGGTTGCGAATCTCCCTGGCGCCTTCTGAGGAGGAGGAAGGACTTGTCTGGGACGAGTGTGACGTCTCTGCCTGGGAGCCTTTTGTTGGGCTTTTTTGCTTTGAACCTCCAGCAGCTGTACTTGATGAAGAGGATGAAGAAGAGATTCCGCCCAACGCCTTCTCTAGTTTTCCCAACAGAGAAGGGGCCCGGATATCCCCAAAGAAAGAAGGTCGCTCACTCTTTTCTATTTGAAAGTTCAAACTAGCAGGCACCTGAACTAAAGGACGAAACCCTGTTTTGAGTCCGTGTTCGTCAGAGAGTCTTCTCAGCACCGCATCCAAAAACCCCAAATCCTCAGAGGCGCCCCCCACCGACCCCAGAGGCCACAGCCCGTCTCGCTGGAGGATCCCGACTAGATGGAGGCCTAAACGGAAAGAGGGAGACCCTTCAGGTGCAAGGGAGAACTTTAGGTTCTCAGGCACCGCACCCAAAAGAGGAATCGCCACTTGCTTTAATCCTACTACTCCCTTCCCTCCCGGGGATCCCAGCCAATTCACGTCCTCGTCCGTCGCCAGTCGGACGCTTGAGTAGTCTCCTGCAGCACGACGTAAAATGTGACAATCGGCAAACGAAATTCAGAGATACATGATTTCTCACTAAGTGTATTTTCTGGATGTTCATGACTAGAGTGGTCTCTTGAGCATCGACAGACTAACCAACAATACGTTCTCAAGTGTGCTTTCGTGTACTCGTCCTCCCTGTGTATGCATGAACAGACAAAGCTGATACCGGCACTGCGTGTTGCATAATCAGTGCGTCAGAAAGAGAAAGCACAGCAAGAGACGTTTGTGTGACTCTGTCTCAGAGAAACTGAGAACAACCTGAGGGAGCGTCTGTGTGTCCTTACGTTATCGTCCGACATTCATTATTGCTACACAAAACCTAGAGCATTCTGATGACCTCCGCTCGCACTCCAGACCGACCGTCGACAGGAAAGAAAAAGTCTCCCTTCAGGACTTCCCTTCCCATCATTTGAATGCGCAGAGACGCAAGCTCGTTCCAGACCTGCAAGAGTGTTAACAAATTCAGGCGCAAAGGCAACATTCAAACGCGCGAACGCACATGTCACAAACGGAGGGAAGGACTCTCGGAAAAGCACAGGAAACTGAGCAAAGCAAACCGATCGACCCACCACAATTCAGGGGCGTTTGACGGCATGTATGCAGACTCCCAGGGAATTATGTGGCTGTCTATCTGACGCCTGGCGTCCGTCTTTCACATGCGCAGAATGAGCAAAAGCTGCCTGTCCAAAGTCTTCTTTTCAGCCGATCGAAGAGTACGACGGGGATATTCCCTACAAGCAACTTTGTCAGAAATGCCCCAACGAGCTGCAAAAGAGCTGCGAAAAACTTTGCGCAGCCAAGTTTTGCATCTTTCGTATTTTTCTGATTGACTAACTGACCTTTGACGCGTAGGCCTTGCAGTGAGCCTGTCTGATCTGAAAGGGAAGCTGCTCCACGGCCTCTCGCAGACGGGCGTCTAGGGGCGACTCCGCCGGAGAGGAGGGGGCAGCCTCAGTGTGGATTGCCAGGTGTTGGAGGAGGAGAGAGGCCTCTTGCACTGAGGGCTGCACAACGAGGGGAGAGGAGAGGGAGAGAAAAAGAGGGGTGTTGGGGCATGAGGGAGGAAAGATGGAGGGAATTGGTCGGAAGTTGAAGGTTGGATTGATGTCTCGTTGCTTCCTTCACCCTTTCAGTCCATCTTGATGTTCCCTTCGCCAAGCCTCCCCCCCGTCTGTGTATCTGTGCGTGTGTGTGTGTGTGTGTTCGTGTTTTTTACTCTGTGGAAGCGGACGCCCTGCCCTTCCTCCCGAAAAAATAAACATATTTCCCCCCCCAACGACTTTCCCAGCTCCCCCTCCCCACCTCAGACTTCCTTCCGTTTTCAATCAAGCGCAGTGCCTCCTGTGTGGCTGCAGGACTGCCATCTGAGGAGGCCCATACCTCGAGGGCAGACCTCAAGGCACCGTCCTCCTCTGTCTCTATCCCTGCGTCTGCCTGGGCTTCGGCAGGGTCAAGGACTGAACGAGCGAACCCTGCTTTGGCCCCTCTGAGCAAGAAGGTGCCCATTCTGAACACAGAGATAGACACACACAAACGTTTGGTTCAACCGATTGGAAAGAACACTTTTCTCTTTTGCCCCCCTATTCTCAGCACCGATCGAGAGCCCCAGGGGCCTTCAGTGAAGAAAACCAATTCTCTCTTTTCTCCAAGCTGAGAGCCAGCAAACCGCGGTCCTCCCAAAAGAATAGAAAGGCGAACAAATTAAGGGGCCACTCAAACACCCCCTACATGGACGCTTCCCATTCCACATACCTCTGTGTGACTTCCAAAGGAAAACCCGCAACCGAAAGTGGGAACCATACACTTCTTTCTACCCTAAAATCAGACCTCATGAATCAACGCAACAGACGCACCTCCAATTTGCTCCAGGAACAGTCACGGACTCCTGCCCGAAAAAGTTCACAAACCCAAATTTCTCCACTCTCCGCAGCCGCTCCGAAATTTCATCCACAGGAACGGTCCCCCGAGGCCCCGGAAAGCGAATTCCAACGCGAAGAAGGTCTCCCCCAGTCTCCATCCCTGGCCGCAAATCAAAATCTGCGAAACAAAATCCCCCAAAGACAACGGAGTGTGCCGCCTTTGCTCCCTCTTCTGTCACCATCTCATTCGCCCCCCTTCCCTGCTTCTTTCGTTGTGCCCTCACAATCGTCTGAAGGAGGCGACGAGAAGAGGACATCAGGTGGGGGGCCCAGCGAGAGGGACAGGTAACCGCCTGGATCCCCACACAGTCACCGCCTCTGTAGCCTGACAACGGCAAAGGGAAAAGAACCAAACAAACTTTCAGATGGACAACCCGTCAGTCACACTTCCGTTTTTCACTCATCTCTTGTCACCCCTCCTCTCTCAATTCCTCCCGTCCAAAAAAAGCAGAAGAACCAGAAAGGGTATCCACAAGGCAAATCGGCATCCTGGATCCTCAAAAACTCCAGAAAAAACATGCAGACCGGCATGCAGGTAGGCGGGGGACAGAAGAGAACGGAAGGAAAGAAGCAAACAAGCAAGAAAGAAAGCCAGAAAGGAAGGAAGGAAAGAACTGACTGCAGACTGAGAAGGCATCCAGTGGCACATTCGAGAGCTCCGCCACTGTCTTCAGAGCATTCAGAGTGTCAATTGCGTGTCTGTACACATAAAATTTCAACACTCGTCTTCGCCCCCGTCCTCTCGACCCCCTTGTCCCTTGCCTCACGTCTTCGAGGAGTTTCTCTTCAGTCGACAGTCCGACTGTGACCAGATCCACAAAGTCCCCCACAGTCACCGCTCTCCCTCTGCCCTCCCTTTCATACACCTGGGTGGAACACCAGTAGAGAGGCATGGGAGAAGGAGTTGGTGCGGTCCTTCACAGAGAAGAAAGAGCGACTTACGAAAAGTGAAGACGCAAAGGCATGCAGACTTACAAAGTGACCACCAAGAGGGCGCGCTTTTCCATCTTCCCCTCTCTTCCCTGTTGGACTCACATGACTGTTTGACCATTTCCTCCAAATAGGGGGTTCTCTATGCATTTCTCTTTTTCGCTCTTTCTCCTTCCCAGACGGACAAGCAGACAGACACCATGCCGAGTGGCAGCAGGTCGACAGACACAGCACATAGAGAGACAAGGTAGCCATGTGCACGTAGGCAGGCTAATTGCCAGCCAGGGGACCAGGAAACAGACTGACGTGAAAGTCTTCTGGTCGAAAATTGAGGACGACCGGCAAAGACGTCTTCTCAGTGAGAAAGCATCTGATCCCCATGGCCTCGTCCTGTCAGAAGAGATCATTCATTCAGAAGGGCAGAGTCAGGAAGGCAGGCAGAAGGAAGAACGAGAGAAGGAAAGTGGGAATTTTTTTTACAATGTCTCACTTCATGTACTGCATGGACAACCAGGTTTCAACGTCCACTCTTGCAGGGATTCCCCCCATCTTTGGACGAAGAACCGGCTGTCCGAAGCCAGCAGAAAGCGGAGACGGCCCCCAAATATTTGAAGTCGCAAGCTTGGCACAAAAAGATTACGTCACGCTGTGCAGTATGAATTTCAGTTCGAGAAGGACACGGCGAGCTCTACGCAGTCTGGCGAGAAAAGGGGCATCAGTTTTTGAGATCGACATAGAAAGGAGACGGCATGCAAAAAGGAGACGGCTACCGATTCCGAAGCTTTCTGACGAGGACTCACAGTCGCATCCCTGCAGGCTCCACTTGCTTTGCTGGACAGGCTTCTCACACACTGATTGCTAGACAGGAACCCTCTATGAAGTCTTCCTCCCGGCTTTGCGGGGACCAGGGAGAGGCTTTTGGAGAGCGAACAGTACGTCCGAGTTGAGTACGACAGAAAGAGGCGCGTAGACGGGCCAAGGGGCAACCGCATCGTGACTGGTCTGATGTTTTCCAAGTAATCACCCGAATCTGCCCTTCACTGACCGATCATTATAAAGGCAGTTAGAGCTGGCGGTACCATTGCGGTACCTCTTTCAATGATTCAAAGAGATTTGTGTTAAAGAATTGAGGGTTCGTGGATGCATAGCACGTCCCAGCATACTGGCTGTTGGTAGATGTTGGTAGAGATGTGTGCATGTTCTATGAAATTCTATCGATACTGCGTTGAATCGAGGGTTCGTGGATGCATAGCACGTCCCAGCATACCGGCCGTTAGTTCGTACGGTATTGGGTATCATGCCTAGGCCAGTTTCTTCCTAATCTACCCTAATCTATCCACCCTTAGTTTCTGACTCTGCCTGCCTCTCTATCGCGTTTTTTTCCCTAGTTTCTCTTTCACATCAACTTCAATCGCCCCTGCCGGCCCGAAATTGATCCGGAATCACTTAACTCACTCTCGAGCAACGACTTTTCAACAAACAACTCTTCCTGTCCGATGTTTTTTCTCTCTCCAACCCTTTACTTCTTTACGCTTCTCCGTCATTCTCTGTCCATTCAATCAGCTTGGTCTTCACTTCACCTTGTCCTTCACTCGCCGTTAAGGCCCCCTGCCCCCTGCGTGGGGACAGAGAACGCTGCCACGTCGCAAGCCAGTAATGGCTCTGCTTGGAAAGGACTCCTTCTCTCTCTCCATGAGTAAATGGAAGAAAGCACGTTTACTGCCACAAATCTCTGCAAAGTGCACGACAGAATTTTGAAGTACTGTTGCATCAGTCTGCCCTGGACCGCTGTAAAGTCAGACTCTTCACCCCCCCTCATTCTGCTTACGGCATGATTTGCCATAGTTATCAAAAACTCTACTATCCTCTTCCCCGGCCTTCCATACATTTCAAACACCAGCGGGACAAATTCGAGGCCTAACTCTTTGCAGATGGCCTTGTACTTCCTGTTCTTCACCGTTTCTATATCTCTGGCTGCTGTCCCTGCATAATTGGACATTCGACGCAGGCGGGCTGTATCCACAGACATGGGATGAGTGACGGACACGTCTCTGAGATAGCTGTTCCCTGATAATATTCCTGATAGGAAGTCTGGTCTCTTCTGGCTTTCCTCGACCAATCTGTTTGGGGTAGAAAGGCCGAGCTGTGCAAACGTACGTTCTCTCGACACGTAGGTATGACGCACCCCCAATAAAATATTGTAGAATGCGTTCTTGACCTGTTCATGCCTCCATCAAATCCCCCCCCCCGTTATACATCTTTGTGCATGGTGTCCCGCTAGGTCCAGCGGAGCACCACACGCACAGATTGGGTTTCTTTGAATCTCTGAAAGGTCCAAACCTAACCAAAGATGGAGTGCGACAAAAAACAATGTGGGAGCAATGGTGGTCCAGTGTAAAGAGGGCATAGCTGTCAGCCATGCGGAGGTGGGACCCCCTGCGTAAGACCTCAGTCTCGCTTTTCCTGTTTCTGACTGCTGCTGAAGGAGCAAATCCCTTCCATACCTATGTAAGGCCTGGGTCATTTCGTGCTGCTGTTGTCTTCCCTAAGGCTCTTCTTTTAACCACTTCTCCATCTGACCTTCCCAATCTAGGGCTCGGGGGGATAAGAGATGCTTGTGTGAAAGTTTTACTTCTTTTACTCTCTCTCGCGCATATTGGAATACCTGCTCGCACACACTTACCCACGGGAGCTATTGGAGCTCTGCGAGGTGGAAAGAGTATAACCCTTGCTCCCCCAGTCTGGTTTGCACTGCCCCGATAGTTTATGTACAATATTCAACCACCGTGGCAAGGGCTGTTCTTTGGAAGTTAAGGATGCCGAGGCTTCCATGTGAGAGGGGGAAGTGGGCTTGGGGATGGGCCATCACCCATTCTGCTACTATGAGGTGCATAGTACAGGAAAACACCTCCCCCATCTCTCTGTCCACTCTGCCCCAGTCGTTCATTGAAATCCGTTCCCCCATAACCCTTGCCAGATATATCAACTTTAGGAAAACACAATATCTGAAGAGGAGGAAAGCGCCCTGGAGGTCTCCGTACGCTTCTACCCTCTTCCCCAGCCTCACTGCATCCCCCACTTTCTCCTTGAAAAACGCCCCCACAAAGGAGTCTTCACCTCCTACCGCCTCCATAAGCTTGTACCCTGCTGTGTTGACCTCCAGCCCTGCTGGATGCTGTAGAGGGCAAGTCTGTAGGCCTGACTAAGAAGGGGAATACGCTGCGCTTTTCCTTTTCCCCAGATTCAAAGTCAATTAACCCATATCCCCTCAACAGCTCACTATAATCCTACTATACGTCCATCAAGACTGAGGGGTGAGTGCCTGGGAACACCACAGAAATATCATCTATGTATACTCCGATGAAATACCCCCTCCCCCCATTTCTTGTTTGCAGTCGTCTCTGTAACTGGTCTAGGACTGGCTTCAGTCTCAGACAAAACAGTAGTAAGCCTGTGACATCTCCTTGCTACACCCCCTATCGATATATTTTTTGAACGAGGGTTCATAGATGTATAGCAATATCAATATATAAGCCCCTGCCCTTGAATTTTGTACGTACGATCTGGCTGTAGCTCTGTATTGATGCATTTTTTTTTTTTAATTTTTTTTTTTTGAAAAAAAAAAAAATGGTCGCTTCAAGGTGGATCCCTATTGATTTTGCCCTATAAAAGGTTTTATCACGCACGCGGTGCACGCAAAAACGACACAAAAAAAACGTAATTTATAGACTAACAGCCTGTCTCTGCGGTCTTTATGAAGGTGGGCGTCTAACGCCTACAAAAAATCATAGTGATTAAGGAAAATTTGGTCCAGAAGAGAAAACCAGTAGATCGATAATTTTTTTAAGATTAATCAGTCATATGAGATAAAGTTTATCTCTCAGCATTATTATTATATGTAAAAGCATAAAGCCTACTAATATATATTTACATAGCCCACCAAGTATGAAACCTAAGTTTAAAATATTATGATCATAATTTAAGGGCAGAGGCTTATATATATGAATGGATAGTCCCGTTCCGTGCTTGGACCCACGAGCGATTGATCCACACGTATATTCCGTGCGCACAATTTTTTTTCCTTAAGGCACTAACTAATATCTCATACTGCGCCATGTATATTCTAAGATTTAGCCCCTGACGTCCTTCCATAGAGCTAACTGGCCGCGTACGTGTATTTCCCGCGGCTACATGCCGTGAGCTTTAATTTGCAGGGCGGATATCCGGGACTCCGATACCGCCAAATCTATAGCGCCGTATTAGGCGACTCTTAGAAAGTTCACAACCTGTAACAGAGGCTTTTGAAACAGAAAGAAGATTTTGAGGGGAACATAAAATTTAAAAAAACTTAAAATCGTAAAGTGATAGGTTAATTGAGAGATCATATTTAAATCTTAAACTAAAATCATATCTATTCAGAATCTCTTATATATCGATCTAACTTATATATCAATCTAAGATTTAATTATGTATAGCATCAAGGGAAAAAAATCTTAAATCAACCCCTGCTGTCAGTTTGTGTTACTTTTGAGTCTTGACAGTCTCTTATACTTTGTCATTCTTTCGTCAGTGTAAATTGTTACCTTGCTTAATAGTCAAAAAGAGTGTTAGACAACTAGTAGTACATATACACACAACGGTCTGTCTACTTTGTTTTCTATCTCAGACTGACATCTACGTTTAGCCTATAATGGAGATTCTAGGAAATTGAAAGTCTCTTCCAACAGCTGAGATCTTATGTTGTCTGTACACAAATGTGTTGGTAGGAGCACACGGTCAATCTATCATAATCCAGTACAATCCAACAGGCTGCTGTCTGATTCAATTGGAATTTATCGAATACATGCTAATTAAACGACATACAAAAAATGTATGCATGCAAAAAACCTTTGGAGACTGAAGCTTTGCATACACGCCGAGCTAAACATTAATAGCTCGAAATCAGCATACCAATTAATCGCAGTATTACGTCGATCCTTGCAAGCCAATGGATAGACTGTAGGCATGATTAGAGAACACACGTAGTGTTCCGCTATCTTATCTATACCGCTATCTTTTGTCCATCGTTGACGGTTCTCAGGTGTACTTGCGGAAGCAAATGACAACAAAAGGCTATAACGTTGAAAATCAGTCATATGTAGATTATTTTAGAACAAAACAAAGAAAGGACAAACACGCCTTCCAAAGAGAACGAAGACCATCATCACCAGTCTGACGGACTGCAAACATGAACAAATCAAGCAAAAACAAAACAGGCCATCTCAAAATATACAACTCCAAAAATAGAAAAGTAAGTTCGTCAACCAAGATATCTGCAGGTGCATTACAAGAAAGAAGTGTCCAGATAAGATGAGAGGATATTAGGCCTTTCTTAGCCCAAACAGAAGGAACACAGGAGAAAGCATGCATCAAACGCACTTTACGAAGTGAAGGTAAGTTAGAAAAAGACGACCATCCTCCAGAAATAGGCAACAGAGAAAAAGTAACCAAATCATGAAAGAAATTAAGAAGAACATCACGGTTAGGATTAACAGCAGCAAAAAGCAAAATCAAAGGAGATTCCGGTAAAGAGAAAAGACGTAGACCAAGCACTGTAGATCCCTTCTGACGCTCTAAAACGCATGCAGGACTGTAGAAGTCTTCCTCAAGCAACTCCTCCATCATGGGGTCATCCGGCACGTTACTTATGCCACAGTCAGACCTAAAAACAATCGTTCTATCATCCATGTATCTCCCTGCCATCCGTTTCTTCCCCCCCCATGAAGGCTTCGATCTCATCAATGCAACAGAGTACTCTTTCTACGCGGCAAAAAATCGGGCCCCACCAGGAGAGCAAGGACTCCCTTGAGGAAAACCTTCATGCTATCGAACCCGAATTACATTTGAAACAAAATCAAGATTAATTATACAAGCCAGCATATCAAGAGAGCAAGAAAGTGCATTCGCATAATTGCAGTATGAGGATAAAAAAGCAACAGGTTTTAAGTAACGTCTTCGAGAACACCACTTCTCACCCTCTCCTGGACCCGCCTCCTTAATACAAAAAGACTTATGGGTGGGCAACACAATAAAACGATATTTAGAGGAAGAGTGAATGAAATGAACAAAGTCATTCAAACAAGAAAAGAAATCAGCTCTGGGTAGAGAGGGAAAAAATGCTTTGATGTCGTCCACCAGCAAACCAAGTCCACCCCGAGGCCAATACGAATTAGAAGAAAGATAAGAGCCACGATCTGCAAGTCTCTCAAACTTTGAATTAAAGATCCCAACCTTATCCTGAAAAGCAAAGACAGAGTCAAAGTCACAATACGGTGAAAAGTAAGAAAGACAGCCATTCAAAGCCTTGCAAAGGAAAGAAAAAATCTCATGTCTGGCGTGTCTCTTGTAAGATACCAATGGCCTGTACTTCAAAGAGGACCAAGACTTAGGGAGCTCCCCCTCAACTCCCCAAGACTTACGTTTCACCCAAAGGATCCCAATCCCAAAGTGGTGTTTCTTCCTGTCAAATTTCTTGAACTAATTCAAAAAAGACACCCATGCATCCTTTTCATTCGGAAAACCATTCTCCAGAAGGTCTAGAGAAGTAGAAAACTCACCCTCCCCAATTCTTTTATAAGAAGAATCAAAAAGAAAAGCTCTCGCCACTGCCTCAATGTATCTCCTTTTACACAAAAAAGCCAGATCTCCTCTAGCCTTGTCAACTAGCACAACCGCTAGAGCAGTCAATAACTTTCTTATTGCCACAGACTTCCTTGGGACGGCCGGCCCCTTTCTCATTTGCCTGAGCACATGAAAGCGTTGAAACCCACCGCTCCCGAAGGTCGGCAATCATTGCAGGAGACAAGACCCCTTTCATCGACCTGCCTCTTATACTCTCCCTCCCCCTCCCCCTTCCCATTGTCCTCCCTAGACCAACCTCCTCCCGAGTGCTCCCATCAGAAGTCAGAACAGAACGGAGGAAAGACTCAATACCCTTCGAAACAACATTCCATGCACCAGTGTTAGGCCATAATTTGGCCTTGGAAAAAAAGTAAGGAGGAAGAGAGAAGAAAGATCTAAGAGAAGAAGATGCAGACAGTAGACAACACACATGATCATCAAGCAAAGGAAGATCAAATAATTCTGCAATTTCTATACAATGACATGACGATCCACAAGCAGAACCTTCACCCCCCCCTCCTTCCCCACAAATCCCATATGTATTGTCCAAAGTTTGTTGAAGATCAGTCAGCTTTATAGGAAGAAGGCGAAGCCTTACGTTTCACAATGGAGACACAGTTTTCCTTATCTCCTCAAACATGGCAAAATAAAAAGATCGGAAAAAAGATAAGTCAGCGAGGGGCACCCGAATCATAATCAGCTCCCCTCTAAGCAAAGTCGCTACTGACCAGCCATTCAACTCGCACATTCGTCTCATATTCAAGTCAAAAGTTGCCTTCCCTCCCCCAAGAATCCCGCCTCTGGGCACCATGCGCATACATGCACTCAAATCATTCTTTGTCGCATCAAATGAACGAAGAGACGAATCGGGAAGGACTTTTTTGAACAATACAGTCAGCAGTCGTGCACGAAAAAGAGAAATCACGTCCCCTTCCCCTCTCTTCACCCCCATACCCTCTTCGCCAGTGACCCTGTAGAGCAAAAGAGAGCGAGACTGGAAAATGCCTCCTTTATTAACTCCTCCCGCCACCTTCAACATGTGAACAGAAGATTCAAGTCTCCTCCTCAGACTTGAGACCCTATCACTACACCTGCACGCAATTGAGCGAACATCCCTTTTATTAAGGTCTCTCAAATTACGTTCCGGGTCATTCTTGAATCTCCTCAATATACCAACTGTATTCCATATAGGTTTGTATACACGAATACATAAGTACTCCATCATGTGCAAATTCATCTGACCACCCCCAATCTTTGCAATAGGAAGGATAATAAAGAGGCCGTATCTGAAAGCATCAGCAGATAAAACAGAATAGAAGCAATGTACATACCCACAACCCATCTTATTACATTTCCTCCCAACGCGACGCGGTTTTAATGCACTCGTGAGGTGCTGAAAGAACCGATCGAGCGCCCTACCAACAGTACTTCCAATATAAAAGCCTCTCTTCCATCGTGACCAAATCAAATATATTACTCCCCTGTCCCACCATGATGTATCCTCTCCTACCCCAGCACAAGCATCCTTAATCTCTCTCAGAAAGGAAGAATATTTCATATCAGACAGACCCAACCATGTGGAAGCAGCTAGCGAATGGGAATATACAAGTTTCCTCAAATATTTCTGACCAAACCCGCTCTTAAAGACAGTCCGAAGCTTGCAAGAAGGATTCATCACATCCTCAGGGGACGCAAACATAACATGGAGAGTGTATAAAAGTGGCTGTATCGTCTGAATGACAAGAACCGTCGTTAACGGGCAATCGCATCTGTGAATCTCCGATCCGCCGTGTTTCACTGCACATGACAGATACCATCAAGCTGGCATCATCGATATATTTTTGCCAGAGTTTCCCCCCCAAACCTCCATTCTTCGGTTGTCGATACACCAGAAGGTCGACCAGTGTCTCGTATGCGATTCTCCCACCTACCATCGGCATATTCGGGGGGAAGATTTGCATTCCATTCATTGTGGGCCTGTCCTTCCCGGCAGACGACGGTCTGAAGGGCGTCACAGCTCTCTTTTGCATCTGCTGACCCTCTCCCTCTCTCTCCTCCATGGATCTTGGGGTCACGAACCCCGAGTCTGTGTTCCTCTGCTTCCCCTCAGAGGAATGCGTTACCTGCCTCATTCGCTTAGGTGACCCTGTCCCTGTCTATCTACCAAAGCCATCCTGCATCCCTCCCCCCCCCACCCTATTCGCCCCTGCATTGTCATTCATTCTCAGGTTTCTATTAGGCACCATCAGACTAATTCCCCATCCCCCTTCTTCCCATCATTCATCCCTCTGTTCACTATTCTACCCCCCCCAGTCTGGGGTACATCCATCCCTGTGTTCGGAATCCCCTTCTCCATCACCCCAGGGCCATCTACATCTACATCCTCAACTGTGATCCCCCCTGATTGGATGTCACAGGTCAGGTACATAGAGTGTTTCCCACCCATTGGCCCACTCACCCCCCCTCTCCACGTTTTCTTCATCTCTTCTTGAAGACGAACAACCCGCCCATGAATTTCCATGACTCTATGCTCTTTTACCATCTCCGCCACTGAGCACAACATCTCACTCGCCACATCTACCTGTGCCCCCGCTTTGGCAGCTATATGTTCAGTGGCCAGGTGTGCATCAATAAAAGACAAATCTATCCCGAACGGTCTCCAACAGTAAAACGGTCTCCAAAACAACCATACCTCTCAAGCTTTTTTAGGCAGTAAACAATATTTAAAAGCTTAAAACAAAGAGTTTTAAGCGATCAAACAGTACGATTTCCTGTTTTTAAATTAATTGGGTTTAGTGAGAGAAAAAAATATATTGTATTTGACCGCGCGGCGTACGTGTTTCGTGTGTCAACGCACGCGCCTGTCATACATGCAATTAAGGCGGCGGCGGGGAGCACCGGAATTTAAAATCGTGCGGATCGATATCGATTAAATCAAAAAAGCCAATTTTGATGCACGTAGATGCAGCTGAAGGATGCGGTTGCACTTCTACGCACATTGAGCTCAAAGATAATCGACGTAATCGACTAGATCGATGCACACTGCATATTTATCTCTGCACATTATGGGACTGTGGATCTGTTTCAAAAGTGTTCACTGCTGATATTTCCAGATCAGGTTGCACAGTATTTCAAACAAAATAGCTGGATTCTTCACATGCCATTGGGAGAGCAGACGTTGGAACGAACCTTAGCCGTCTCTCTTCTTCGGGCATGGCCGTCTCGTTCTACTAGTAAGCGTGGTGGGTAAATTTGGAGAGGCCCGTCTTGCTCTCCATCTTTGATCGACGTCTTTTTTCTTTTGCATGCCTCTATGCATGCGCCCAAGCTCTTGCTTTCTTTACCGAGGGAACTGGCGCTGTTTTTATTTTCCTTCTGGTGAGTTTGAGGTTCCGTCTCCCGCCGTCTCCTCTCAGATCGACGTATACTAGCTAGCCTTGACAACTCGTTGCATTATATCAGGCACTGGCCCACCTTTGTCCAAGCTCTCAAACTTCCGTATCTTCTTGCTATGTACCTGCAGACAGGATTTGGGATTCTCACTGGGCTGTTTCAGGGATCCAGAGGGGCCTTCGCGTGCTTTCCGGTAAGTTTATCAGCTTGTTTGTCTCAATGCTTGCACCCCGTTCCATCAGGTCAGAGCATGATACACCTCAGACCCTCCTATGAAACTTTATCCTTTTCTTGTTCGGTGGTTGCACGCAGGATCTGGGACTACTTTTTGCCTTTGCTGAGGAGCTAGGGTTGCTTTCGCCATTCTTCCGGTGAGTCTGCAGTTCTATGAGTCCATGTGAAAACGGGACTAGACCGACTCCAACACTAATTCCGACTCCAAAATTTTTTTAAATATACAAACAGTTTAAACTAGTTTAAACATATTCAAAATCGTTTAAGTGTATCTTTAGCGATTTTTTTGTTGTTTTTAAAGGTTTTAAATTAGAGCCCGGAGTGCATGAGAGTGAAGGTTGGAAGTGTGGTAGCACAGTGGCAGGCCGGGCCGGCGGGTCTGCCTGCATGCCGCGCGTGGCATGCAGTGCCGCGCCGTACGTACGTGTGTCTGTGCCGCGGCCTGCCCCAACCGGCCCGCGCGGGCTGCCACGCTTGACTGACACACGCATCCCAATCCGAATATTCGGCTGTATGGTAGAAATCCGATTATATGCTTTTGCAGGCCGAGGCATCTGTCAGAAAGCAAGGAAGAAATTAAAAGATCCCGCTTCATTCCCTTCAGTTATAGCTCCACGTTGCTATGCAGATTTTCTGTAGAGTGCACTTGTTGTGGGCCTGTCGCTAGGGATCATGTGCCGGTGCTGTAGTGTGGCTGCACTTTTGAGGTGGGCTGAGCTTTGCCATCTCCTTTTAAACAACACTTTGTATGGGTAAAGGGTTTTAATTGTTACATCAGAAAGACCTGGGTTGATACATCTGTTTACCCTTTTTCCTTCTTCTTCATACGGTATGGATGCAGGAGTTTGGAGCTCTCGCTTGCCTCTGGTTTACGGAAAGAGTTGCGTTCGTCTTGTCTCTTTGGTCAGTTGGGGGTTGGGCATCTCTGGGTACAACGCGGCTTCAGTCGGTCAACTCATATCAGGGAATGATCCACGTGGGTTCCTCTATTCACCCATCCTTCTTTTCACTCTGGCTGCGTGGATGCAGGGTTTGGTGCTCCCTCGCGTGCTCTCCGGTAAGTTTATCAGGCTGAGCTTGTTTGTCTCACTGCCTGCAAGCCGTTCCATCAGGTCAGAGCATGATGCACCTCAGACCCTCCCATGCAACTTCATCCTTTTCTTGTTCGGTGGTTGCACGCAGGATCTAGGACCACCTTTTGCCTTTGCTGAGGAGCTGGGGTTGCTTTCGCCATTCTTTTGGTGAGTCTGCAGTTCTGTCTCTCTGTGTGGGTCAGTGCATGATGCACTGTTGAGCAGATGTTTGCCTTGAACCGTCGTTTTTGGCTTTGTTGCCTCTTGGGGATATGATTGAATGCAGGTTTCGTTCCTTTGATCGTGCTGAAGAGCAGCACTTGGGGCTCCGTCACGGTATGACGACCATCTCTCTGGGTCAGTGGTTTGTTTTCATTCGGTCCCTGTCAGTCGCATCGTTTTACGTCCGTGCCTATCAGTGAAAATTAGTTAAAGATAGTTAAAGGCATCCAGTAGGTACGGTCCAGAAAGAAAGAAGAGAACTTATAGCAACCTGGGAAGAGGCAATGAGAAGAGGGGAAGGATGCTTGTCCTTACTTTCCGTTTGTCTCCCTTTGAATGTACTGCTTGTCTGCCTGTATTCAGGTCTGCTTTCTATCTTTGAGACTGCACACTGGCACCAGCCCCGGCCCCGATGTATGGATCCCGGCGGAGACAGAAGGTAGAAGAGGGGGCAAAGAAGTGAGAAGGAGAGCCTCAGGGCAGATCAAGAGAGTGAGCAGACCGGAGCGCTGGCGGGGCTGGGGGGACATCCATCGACGGAGGTGGGGGCAAGGACGGGGACAAGGGCGGGGGCCGGGCCTGGGGCCGGGCCATACCGCAGCTTAGGCCAGGGCCGGCGGCATCACAGGGGGAAATTAGAGGGAGCAGAGAGACGCCAGCTGGAGGGAGCGGTGAGACGTTTGGGCTGAGTAAATGAACGTCCGCGACTGGCAAAGGAAGCCAGGGGCGATCGGGGCCTGGCCTGGCCCGGGCCGGCGGCGTCACAAGGGAGTAGGGCCAGGGCCGGCGGCATCACAAGTGGCCGGGGTGGCCGATGCCCGCCGGGAAGGACACAGACAATCCAGAGACTCGGAGAGGTCGGTGGGAGAAATTGGTGGGGAGTTAAGGCATAAAAAGTGGATTGCCCAGCTTCGCAAAGGGTGCCGGTGGAAGCTGCACTGTTCCTTTAGGCCTATTTTACACTTTGTGTTCCGCCTCTCCCTCTTGGATTATGTGAAAAAAATATTTGACGAGGGAGAATTCAGGGCTGAATTCTCCCTCGATGAGAATCTGAAAAAAATTTTTTGGAGGGAGAATTTTTTTAGTGTTTTTTCTGGCTTCTTTTACCGAAATAAGTCATCTTTTTTTTGCTCCCTCGACAAAGATTTTTTTTTATTGTCACCGAGGGAGAATTCAGGGCTGAATTCTCCCTCTCCGGGTATGTCAAAGAAATATCGTCCGAGGGAGAATTTAGCCCTGAATTCTCCCTTGGTTAAAATGCGAAGGATTTTTTTTTCTTTCGTACCATAGAAAAGAGATGTACTTTGGATGAAAGGTGTTTGGGACAGCATTTATCTTGATTGAAATCGTGCTAACTGCTCTCTTTCTCTCCTGGCAGCTCTCAATGTGCAGCACTTTGAGCCGTTTCACCCGAGGGAGAATTTAGGCCTGAATTCTCCCTCGGTGAAAATACGAAGGATTTTTTTTTCTTTCGCATCACAGAAAAGACACATTTTTTGGATAAAAGGTATTCGGGACAGCATTCATCTTGTATGGATTCATGCTACATGTTCTTTTTCTGTTCTTAATCTGCACTATTGTGGGCCGTTTCGGGTTAGGCATCAGGGTTGCGCCTTGCGCGCCTCGTGTTCTCTGCTTGTGCACATTCAGAAAAAAGCAGCTATATTATTGTAAAACCTTTTGAATTCGTTTTCTAAGGCTTTAATTCTTCTCCCATCTGCCTGTTTCTGTGCTTGATACATCTATGGACTCTTCTTCATATGTGTGTCTTCTGAATATGAATGCAGTTAAGTCCACTTCGAGGTGTGTGGAGGGACCACCCCTGACAGCCCCTCTAGAAGGTGGGTTCAGAGCTCGTCCTTTGTGTCAGTGGGTTGTACTTAGTCTGCCAGGCTCTGGAGCTCTAGGCTGCCTTTTTGTTGACCATTTTGATTTCTTTTTTGAGTCTTTCTCCGTCTCT